>JAFIRS010005311.1:0-60307 GCA_018342105.1 Gonioctena quinquepunctata | reverse complement strand
AGTCCAGTTGCCTCTTTTTGTTGGCCACTTTTAATTTATTCCTGGACTTCTCCCAACCCTTCTCTCAACTTGTTTTCCGAAGACTCCTGTACCCATCCACTTAGCGACCCTTCCTCTTCAGACTGGTGGTTTATTGGCTCCGGATTACCTGGAAAATAACAATTAGTACGTATCCCTGTGGTTTTCCTTTTCAGTTGATCAGATTTTACTGACTTTGAATCGGCACCACTGTAACCCACCCCGGTCTTATACGAATGATAAAATTTCTGGTTGACTTTCTTTTTTTCAACCTTTTTTCCCTTTTTTTGTGATCGTCTAGACAGTCAGCATCACTCCTCAGGTAGCAAAATCTGGTAGAGGATATGCAATCCATCTGTTCTCAGAAGATAGCTCCTTTTTTTCTTAGCCTTACATAGGTAGACTCCTGACAGTATAGACCCCTCGATTTTCCCACATTGTGTAATTTTTTTATGTTCTTTAGGATATAAAGTTCTCTTTAACTAAGAGAAATAAAACACAAATAGGTATAAGAAAACATATAATGAAGGTCAGAGTTACAATCCCAACTTGTTCTTGAAAGGGAATTCGATAGTCAATTATTTCACAAAACAATAATAGGGATTATAGGAGTTCAGCTTATGTTGGAATAGTTTCGGGTTTGAATTTATGATTGCTCAACATTGTAAGATACTAAATACGTTATAGACCTAGGCAAATCGCCATGTCTCAAAAATAAATCTATATGGTCGATTATAGTAACCTCCAAGTTATATTGTCGGGACCAATACGTATATATTCAGAACTATCTCTTCGCCAATTGAGGGAATGAACCCCATAGTACATTTCCACCACCTGACCGAGGAGTTGTCGACGACTACAGGGCCTAGTGATCGGCCGGAATCTTTGTGTGTTGTGCACACAAATCGAATCAATCCGTAACTATCCTCGGCCACTCTTAAAACAGTAAATTCTATTATATAGGGAAATTCTTATATATGCGTAGAGCCGTGATAGAGAGTAACATTGTAGTAATGTAAACATACTCATTACAAACATTTCTCAATTTAGCGATTGAATTGTCACAACGCCACGATCATGTCTAAAATCAACTCCGGACAAAAATCTTGAAGATTCAAGGGCAATGATAGGATGCAACTGATATGACTCTAGATTATTTCTTAATTAGTATTCTAGATTCAAATCGGGAACATTTCCAATTAAATTTTCCATTTTTACAGTATTCTTTAGAGTCCAAGATGGCAGATTGTTGTTTAGTAAAATATTCAATATGGTACTCGTGAGGTGGTTTGCAAATTTATTAGCCTGGTGTTGTGGGCGACCCTATACGGGGTGTTATTTATTAACACACCGCCTCGAACCAGCCAAATGTCGCGGCTGCTCTACACTCAGGGCGTTAATTAATAATGTACCTGACCGACTCCCGAATGGGGTGGCTGGCTTTTGGTTTTATCAATTACCCCAAGTATGTATTGAAAGGGAGATCTCAATCGCCCAGGGAGTTATTAATCAAAGAGAACTTCGATTAAAATAGAAGAAGATCTGAGAGCGGCTTTAGTCTTCCTCTCTACCCTGAGAGATTGTTGAGCGTGGGTTGTTAATTTGTAATTCAGGATAACAGACCTTACTATTATTCGAATTCACCAGAAATAATGCACTGGATGGTGTAAAGAAGAATGGGTATAATTGATCTAATCTTTAAATATACACATGATGATAAAACATAACCAATCAAAACAGAGTAAGCCATTTCACTAACAAATGAATTATAGAGGATGATAGTCTGTCAAGTTTTGGTCTACAAAAGGGTATTCATTAATATCATCATTTCTCTTTATTCTTACCCTTTTTACTTTCAACCAAGGTATAATGCCAAGGTATAATGCATACCCCTGTATAAGATAATAACCAAAATATTTAGGAATAATGGACTTGGAGAGTTGACATCCCAAACATGACACTTCAACGTACTTACGTAATTCTCAGGTAATCACTTGCACACACATTAAAAATTAATCAAACTTGTAGACATTATTAATTTACTCGCGGCTTTCATTAATTTGGATCAGTTTGGTTTTATTATCTACTTTTGCGTCTTGAAATTTATCTAGTTACTTTTCCGGGACTGTAATAGGGATTATGCAATTGGTATAGAAAATAGGATAGTTTATAGTAACACTATTGGAACAATAACTTATTTCGCACTGAGGTAAAGATCAATGAAGCAACCGAGTTCGCTTCGTTATGAATCATCTTGAATTACTCGTATATGTTACTTCACTTATTTCAGCATTGAATATAAAGGTACTGGTAAGAACTATTTCTAATTAAACTTCGATGCTCGCGTACATGGAGTCGAGTATATCTGGTGACTGTCGAATTATTACTCTTCTTCTGTTAGATTCAAGTTTCTTTAGAGTAGTGTCCATAATAAATTTGAAAATTTTGATGCATATGTATATCCCTAATAAACTGCTGGTCACATCGCCAATAATCATAAATACACCATAAATTTTCTTTAATGTATTACTGGCTAATTTATCTAATTCTTCCTGATTGAACAGGTTCAAAGTTGAAAATCCTTGATTCAATACTGTTTTGTTTGCCATTCTATTTATGAGATGTTAGTTACAGCCTGCCTTTCAGAGGAAAACAGTAAGATTTCCTGTGCATTTCGGATTTCTTCAGCAGTATGAATTCCACCTATCCCAAGAGGTTTTATTTCATCCAGCTGCATTTGGGGGTCTTCCATTATGGATAATTCGCTGGGGGGATTGCCAGCAATAGGTAGAGGATCACAAGAAATCCACATCCCATCGATAAAGTATTTTGCCGGAATTATTGAAGAACATTCTATCTGTTGTCCTACTTCTTGAATAGTTCGGGTTGAAGGAGTCATAAAGTAAGATTTATTTAAGTACGTCACTGGTAATTCCTGATAATAGTTTTGTTCTCTTCGTATATTGACCATGACCGGAATGCATTTAAGCAAATATATTACTTCTCCATTGATTTTTGCTATATAGCCAGGATGTTGATGCAATAATTGAGCGATGATCGTTAATTAACGGTTTTTCAATATCTCTCTCGTTGAATTGTTTCTGCCAACATAGCATTCATATATCTCTTGGAAGATTGTTCAATGTATACAAATTTTGAATTAACGTATGTAATGAGATCTGCAGTTGGTTCTCCCCAGGTAAAATCAAACTCTCTGTGTAAATTGGTAGTGTTGTTTGGAAATTCCACTATTAATATTCTGTGTGTTTCGGTTATCCACATTACTGTATTACAAATAGTTGTTTTCTTAATTAATTGAACAGCGAATAACTTCGTTCGATCTTCGATGACCAAATAGAATTTTATATCATCGGCACTCAATCTTTCAGTGACTTTGTTAGCCTTTCCTTCATAAGGCTTGCGATATCTTTGGCACTCCTTGGGTTTGATCATATCCCAAGCTATTACCCCATGAAAAGCATCTATACAATACCCTGTAGAAAATTTGCAAGATAATTGATTCTCCAAACTAATGGTATTTTCGTCTAGGTGAGCCGTTGCAGAATAATCTTTTAAAGTAATTTTAGCTGTGGCAGTTACTACAACATCTTTATATAATTTTCCTTGGAAAGAATAGGATGTACCTTGGCCTGTTTCATCTAATTCTCCAGCCAGTAATATTCTTGCAGTCTGAGTAGTGTTGGTTTTGAGTTTTATTACTTCACCAGGGAAACCTCGTTATTCTAAATATTGATGGATTTTTAAGCATTCTTCCTTGCCTATGGGTTGTAAGTATGTCAGTAAACTATCAGGTAAAATACTGGTGTGAGAGAACATACCACACGAGACTAGCAGTTGAGTAATTTCAATAAAACATGATTTTTCTTGAATCTTTCCATACTTTTTCTGTTCCAGCGCATAAATTTTAGTCTCAGACACGGTGTATGCGCTATTCAATTCGGGACATTTTTGCACGTCTCTTAAAGAAATGTCTGTAATATTTGCAGCAGGATTTCTACAATCATATGCTATAAGCCCCTCGGTTCTTACCACCAGGTAAAATGTTCCGACAATGGTCCATATCCAAATCAATTTATCACTTATCGTCATATTCATCTATTTCTCGAACTTTGTAAGCTGGGAGCTATAATCCACAAAGATATTATGTTTCTTCACCAATACTTGTCGTCGTTAGCCCTATGCGGTAATTTATGACATGGAATACTCTCTCTATCATCGTCCGACGTTTCACTCTGATTTTCATCATTCGGAATTTTCATAGTAATTTCGGGTAATTCATTTCGTTTTACGTACTAGTTGTATTTCGAAATTTACGGGGGATAGTTTTCGCAGAATTCTCTAAGGTCCAGTATACTTTGGGAGAAGCTTACGAGATAAGATTTTCTAGCTGTAATACTGGGTGGGGATTTCAGATACACCAGCGATCCAATGGGAAATTCCTTCATTTAGCCTTTTTATTAAATTTTCGGTGGTTTCTGCAGCAACGGTATCTAAGGCCATCCTAGCGTTTTCGTGAGCGACTTGTAGTCTGTGTACCAGTTCAGAGGCATAATTTTTCAACGTGTCGTACCGTATACGGGGTGCTCTTAGAGTAAGGTGATGGGGTAGTAGCATGTCTCTTCCAAACATTAAAAACATGGGCTCTCTTTGGTGGACGAATGATTTTGATTTCTAATAGCGAGAAGAGCATACGGCAATTGTTCATCCCAATCGGATTTTTGCTTAGTTACCAGGTGAGATAGAGTATTTTTCAGGTGCCCATGAAATCGTTCTAATACTCCGTTAGTGGCTGGGTGATATGCCGTAGTATTTAATTTTTTGATCCTTAATCTTTTACATATTTCTAAGAATAAGGCGGACAAAAATTGCGATCCTCGGTCACTCAATAAATGTCTGGGGGCCCCATATCGTAGGATGACATTTTCTACAAATGCTTTGGCAACGGTTTCTACAGTTATATTAGGTATCGGAACGGCTTCAGCATATCGAGTCAAATGATCAATGGCGGTGAGAATATATTTATTTCCTTGTCTCGTGGTGTTCAGGGACCTACTATATCAATAGCTACGATTTCGAAGACTGTCTCAGGAATGGGCATTCGTTGCATTTCGGTGGGTTTTTGATTCGAGCTTCTGTGAATATTACAAGAATGACAATTTTGCACATATTCGTCAATATCTTTTCTCATATTAGGCCAGAAAATTCTCTCTTGGTCGTTGGGTTTTCTGGCTTAGGTGCATATATTTTATCCTGTCGTTCATCGAATTTTCGTTTTACATATAGGATTTCTTCATGTATATAAAAATTTCATCATTCTCGGATAAGGTAGTTGGGATTTCGCTGATCTGGGGGTCCTTTTTCTGTAAATTGCGTATGTCGTCTCGTTGCCATATAGTGTCAATAATTGGTTCTGTATCTTCAATGATCTTACGTATAGCGCACACTTGTCGGTCTTTATTTTTTATTTGAGGTACATTTTCTTCCGACGTTTGTTCAACTTCAGCCTCGTCAATGAATCTGCATTTAGGTTATGTTGGCCCTGACGATATTTGATAGTAAATGAATACTCTAGGAGTGTCATAGCCCATTTCGCAAGTCTACTACTTGGATCTTTGATTGATAGTAAATATACCAAAGGTCGATGATCGGTGATGATGGTAAAATGTGTACCGACTAAATAACATCGGTATTTCTTGACAGCCCATATTACAGCTAAGCATTCTCTTTCAATAGTAGAATATCGAGTCTCAGCAGCATTCAGTTTCTACTAGAATAACATATAGGGTGTTCGAATCCTGAGTATTCTTGACTTAAAATTCCTGAGATAGCTGAAGCGCTAGCGTCGGTCGTAACTATAAAAGGTCTTGAGAAATCGGGATATTTTAAAATGGGAGGTGTTATTAGAGCTTGTTTCAAGGTGTCAAGTGCTAGCTGCTGTTCCGTTCCCCAATGGAATTTTTCTCCTTTCTTAGTTAATTTTGTGAGTGGTTGTGACAATTTTGAACAGTTTTGCACAAATTTCCTATAAAACACACATAATCCGAGAAAAGCTCTTATCACATTTTGGTTGAGGGTAATGTTTGACCACTGATGTTTTTCCGGGGTCTGTTTGGCATCCTTTTCCGGAAACAATGTGCCCTAAGTACTTGGCTTCGGGTTTCATGAAATGACATTTAGTTGGCTTGAATTTTAAATTGCTGTCTCTCATTTTATCGAATACATGACGCAATCTATCTAGATGCTCATCAACATTGGGGCCACTGAATACTATGATGTCATCTAGGTATACTAGGCATTATTTTCCAGTAATATCAGCAACAGTAAGGTTCATAAACCTCTGAAAGCTGGCTGGTGAGTTCTTCAAACCTTGTGGCAATTTTTTAAATTCGTAGCGTCCATTTGGAGTAGAAAAAGCACTTCTTTCTCGATCACGCTCTTCTAACTCAATTTGGAAATATCCACTAGCCAGATCCATCACGCTGTATAATTCCGTACCGTTTGATCTCTCCAAAGTGTCTTGCAAGTGTGGCAACGGATAAAAGTCAGTTTTAGTAATGGCGTTTAATTCTCGATAATCAATACATAATCTAAACTGGGGTTCTTCTCCAGGATGCATTTTTTTCAATCAGGAGAGCTGGAAAACTCCAGGGACTGGCTGATTCTATGATAATCTCATTCGCTAATAAATCCTTGATTTCTTTCTCATTGCCTTTTGTCTTTGAAAAGGAATTCTATATGGCCTTTTAGTAATGGGAATAACATCTTCAGTAATGATTCTATGTTTCACTAAATGGGTACTACTCAATTTTTGACTGGGGGCTTTGAATATATCTATATATTCTATTATAAGGTTTGATAATTTAATTTGATCCCTTTCCTTTGGATCATCCAAGTTGTTGCAAAATTGTTCTTCATCCTGAAGTTCTATTCTTCTAATCCTTTTCCCTTTATTAAACATTTTCATCTCCGTGTCAGTGTCAGCCTCAAATCCTAGTGCAATCACGTGTTTGCGAGGTATTACTAAATTCTTCTCTAAAACATTTATTATACGTATAGGTATCTCGTCCTTGTTTTTACTTATTGATCTAGCTACTATCAACCCTTTCATAGCGTCCTTATCTTCAATGACTACGTTTTCTGACGTTAACATAGTCTGAAATTTGGCCATAACAAGTGACATAGTTCTAGGAGGCAAAGTTAAGTCCCTAGACAAATAAATCCCTGTCACATAATTATTTTTCGTAGGTATGGTACTTTTTTCGAATTCAGTCTTTTCTAGATCTTTATTCGTCACTAACATCTTAGTAGAAAATGATTCTCCCTTGGGTGAATTTTCTCTATCGTTTAAACCATTGTTCGAAAATTTTCCTCTCATCCACATTAATAATTTCCGTTGAACTACGAGCCACCTTATTCTCCATAATTTCACTAACTCAGTATGAACCGCGAGGCTTTCTCCTTCCTCTCATCCACATTAATAATTTCCGTTGAACTACGAGCCACCTTATTCTCCATAATTTCATTGCGCTAAATTTCTCCCTTGTATACCACTTTCACCTTCTATCAAATTGATATCTTTCAACAATTTATTCTCTTGCAAAAAGTTGATCGCTGCTCCTTGACATGCTACCGTATTTTTAGGAGGAAGGTTACATCCCTAGATGCAACTAACCCTCGCTTTAATTTTTATTTGCAGATGTGCATGTTTCTTGAATCAATAGTTCCCATTATGAGGTTTTTCCTTTGGGGCCCGTTTTCGATCCGCTCCTTCACCTCGAATGTCGTTCAAAATCCTAGCACTATCTTGCAAATTAATTTTTTCCCATATACAGGATGCTCTGGGTTTAGCGTTACTCAACCCTTCAGTTTCTAAAATAATTTCCTGCCCTATTTCTAGCTGTGGAAACTTTTTTTTCTCTGATTTTCATTGTTCCTTTTTCTAAGCGATTTCTTACGAATGTTTTTCCTTCGTTTTTGCAGTACTCTATTTTTCTTGACAGTATTTTCATCTTGTTAATAGGTTGTCACTGAATTATCCACTGAATTTCCCCTTGAGGTGATCGGTCTCAAGTCCTGGTATGAAAATCCTTGTTCGATTACTCGGCTATTTGTTTTGGGTGTGCACTCCCTCGATAAAATTAGCTTTTCGTCACAATTTCTTCTCATCCATTCTTCCATTGTGATGGTTAATTCAGACATTCTCTTATTCAAACTGTCAATTGTTTCCTTGAAATTCCTTTCCATATTCGCAAATTTTTCTATCCACAACTTATCCATACCATTTTCCGTATGATAAATATGTTTGGGTTCGTGATGAAGTTCAATAATCTCCTCCATCAAATACATTCTATTCGCTCGCCAATCTAATTTTACTTGATATTTCTGCAGAAAGTCTAACCCTAATATCAATTCGGTACTCAAATGGTCAGTTTCAATAAGAATAAATTCGTGGTCAATTACTTTTCTGTCATTCAACTGTTCCTATATAAGGAATAGAATGTCCTTGTACATCGCGAAGTTGATACTTTTCTTCATATTTAATTTTCATACCACGTGTGATACTAATGTGGGCCAACGATACTTCGGCGCCAGTGTCTAACAGAAAGGTGCGAAAAATTCCATCAATTTCTAAAACTATAACATTTCTCTGGGCCTCTCCTGTTGTATAGGTAAGTATCGTTTGCGTTGGCCTCCTATGTGTTGCATTTTGACTTACTAGTGAGGTGAATTGCGAACCGTATTGCCATTTAAATGTCTTCTATCAACATTTCTGGGTCCTGCTTTATTCCGACAATTATAGGCCAAGTGCCCTTGTTCATT
The DNA here is from genome assembly GCA_018342105.1 of Gonioctena quinquepunctata. Classification (NCBI taxonomy): domain Eukaryota; kingdom Metazoa; phylum Arthropoda; class Insecta; order Coleoptera; family Chrysomelidae; genus Gonioctena; species Gonioctena quinquepunctata. The sequence continues at coordinate 51,448 of JAFIRS010005311.1, read as the reverse complement.
ACAGCGATAGCAGATCCGATTTTTCAGTTTACAATTTCGAACCTCATGTCCTCTGTAGCGGCAATACTGGCATATGAATACGTTTGTCGCTGGCTCATTCGCACTTAAAAATGTCCTGTCTGTTGGTTTGGTAAGGTTTTCAATTAATTCTTCTTTATCGACTAAGTTAATCGCTTCCTTCAACGTTCCTGGACTAGCGGATAAGATCCGTTTTCTAATGGGGTCAAGCAATCCCATTGCAAACTGAGTAATTATGTCTTGCTCATGTCGTTGCAATAATATTCTATCTAAATCGGGTACCCCTGTTAATACTAAAATTTTAGCCGCGCAAACCTTCAAGCGTGCTAAATACTGGCGACATGTTTCTGACCGACGCAGCCTGCGTTCTAATAATTCTCTTTTGCCTGCCCTGGTATTTTAGTTAGGCCAAATTGTTCCTCCAAGCCCTTCTTCAGGTCATTCCATACTACAGTGGTTCTTAATTGGCTGTCCGCGTCTATTAATTGTTTGGCTATTCCTCGCAATTTCAAACGTACGATTGATACAATTTGTAAGTCTGTCCAATTTGCAAGCGCGGCAGTATCTTCAATAATTCTGATGAAGTCGGTGATTTTCGATTGCCCATTATAATATGGAACATTGTCCATAGTAATAGCTATAGTAGGTTCCTGAATAGTAGGTTCCGGAGGAGCTGTCGAAGTAGATACCGTCGGTGGTGGGTCATGTTAAATAAAATTTACTCCTTTCAACTTTACAACTATTTCCAAGTGAATTCCAAGAGTAGGTCTGCATAAACGCTATATATACGTTATTTTCCACTTTAAAGAGAAAATTTCCTTATTTTTCAAGTTATTTTTACCACTGACTTCAGATTTTGCTTTTTGTGAGAAAAAAAACCTATATATGAGTTAATTTAAATCAAATTATTACTGACTGACACAAAATGTGGTGGCTGCCTGAGCCACACAGTTTCTGATAGTACTTAACAAGAAACACAATTTTTTATTCTGAATTTTCATTCTTATTTGCATTGGATAATTTTGAGTTTGACATCCTTTGCGAAAATTACATATAGCGTTTTTTTTTTTTCTGTAAATTGATCTCGACATCAAATGTTGTGGGCGACCCTATACGGGGTGTTATTTATTAACACTCCGCCTCGGACCAGCCAAATGTCGCGGCTGCTCTACACTCAGGGCGTTAATTAATAATGTACCTGACCGACTCCCGAATGGGGTAGCTGGCTTTTGGTTTCATTAATTACCCCAAGTATGTATTGAAAGGGAGATCCTGATCGCCCAGGGAGTTATTAATCAAAGAGAACTTCGATTAAAATAGAAGAAGATCTAAGAGCGGCTTTAGTCTTCCTCTCTACCCTGAGAGATTGTTGAGCGTGGGTTGTTCATTTGTAATTCAGGATTACAGACCTTACTATTATTCGAATTCACAAGAAATAATGCACTGGATGGTGTGGAGAAGAATGGGTATAATTAATCTGATCTTTAAATATACACATGATTATAAAACATAACCAATCAAAACAGAGTAAGCTATTTCACTAACAAATGAATTATAAAGGATGATAGTCTGTCAAGTTTTGGTCTACAAAGGATATTCATTAATATCATTATTTCTCTTTATTCTTATCCTTTTTACTTTCAACCAAGGTATAATGCCCCTGTATGAGATAATAACCAAACTATTTAGGAATAATGGACTTGGAGAATTGACATCTCAAACATGACACTACAACGTACTTACGTAATTCTCAGGTAATCACTTGCACACACATTAAAAATTAATCAAACTTGTAGACATTATTAATTTACTCGCGGCTTTCATTAATTTGGATTAGTATGGTTTTATTATCTACTTTTGCGTCTTGAAATTCATCTAGTTACTTTTCCAGGACTGTGAATAGGGACTATGCAATTGGTATAGAAAATAGGGTAGTTTATAGTAACACTATTAAACAGAAGATGAACCGGTAGTTATTATATTTGTAGCACCGATTTGACATTGTAGATTACTTTTGGAACAATAACTTATTTCGCACTAAGGTAAAGATTAATGAAGCAACCAAGTTCGCTTCATTATGGATCATCTTGAATTACTCGTATATGTTACTTCACTCATTTCAGCATTGAATATAAAGGTACTGGTGAGAACTATTTCTAATTAAACTTTGATGCTCGCGTACATGGAGTCGAGTATATCTGATGACTGTCGAATTATTACTCTTCTTTTGTTAGATTCAAGTTTATTCATATATATCCTCGGCTCCCTCCTCTCGTTTGTGTTATTCCATTAATTTCATTTGTGATTTTAGGTGATCTCATCAATGGTTTCATTTTACTAGCGCATAAGAAGGCTCCATAGAGACCGCCCTTCCGATGATGTATTTATAGATTTTTATGTGCGGTCGGCATAGAATCTTTGAAGTGTCGGCGACATTTACGATTCAATTTATTAACAGGGGAAGGATTTCTCCTGTGATATTCACCGCGACCGATGATTTATTCTTCAACCGTATTAGGTCATTAATTGAAACTGTCTGAAATGATAATTATGCATTCTTCCGAGAGTTAATTGTGCAAGTGATAGTACTTGATTATGGTTATTTCTTTTTATAAATTATTTAACTAGGCATGAGTACAACACTGGTATCTTACCAAAATTCCTATAGAATTTACTCCCGACAACGTGTGTGAATCATCCACACATCAAGGAGTTTGTAGGGACCATGCCCGCTGATGGACCGAAATCTTTTTGGATGCACCCGCAACCACAAACCCGTTACTTTCCACGGTCACTCTTTACGTTAATGGGTTGGCCGGGTGGTAGAACCAGGATTTATCGCTTATTTTCACGGTCACTCTTTTGTGTTAAAGCTTGGCAAAGTGGTAGAACCAGGAATTCCATAATCACTTTTTTGTGTTGAAAATGTTGGCCAAGTGGAAGAAACGGGATTTATTTATTTATGGCAAGAAGCAACAATGGGGCAAAGGTAAACACATTCAGTTTCACTATTCCATAGTTGTGTTGAAAATCTCTATTTTACTCGATATTATAGTAAGACACAGACTAATCTTGGCCGAAAAAGTTGGCTCCATAATTTAACTGAATTGACTTGTTAGTTATACCGAATTGACTATAAAAGTTTGATCGAATAAAAAAAAATGAGAACTACAAATGAAAACAAAATTTGAATTTAGTTATTATTTTTATCCGTTGCGGACCTGGGCTTCCCGAAGGTAATTGTGTTGAACTTGAAGACTCCATTTTTCATCCGTACTCTTCTTCCCAGTACCTAAGGAAGAGAACTATATTAGAATAGAACAATACGTAGATGGGTGTTAAACATTTGACTCCACGATTTTATTTGTCTGTGACGTCAATCTTCAGTAACTTAATCTGAAGAACACACCACTAACAAAAATGATAGCCAAATACATATTATTCTTGAGTTAACAACCTACACTTAAAGACTGTCAATTAACACAATCTCTGGGTATTCACTAAGTTTATCCCAAATCGAGAAGTGTTGTGTATGGAACTCAACGGGGTTTATTTCGGAGTCGAGTAGTGTTGTGTAAGGGACTCAACGGGGTTTATTCAGGAGTCGAATAGTTTTATATATGGGACTCAACTGGGTTTATTCCGGAGCCGAGTAGGGTTGAGTATGGGACTCAACGGGGTTCATTCTGGAGCCGAGTAGTGTTGTGTATGGGACTCAACGGGGTTTATTCCGGAGTCAAGAAGTGTTGTGTATGGGCATTCAACAGGGTTTATTACGGAGTCGAGTGGTGTTGTATATGGGACTCAACGGGCATCATTCCGGAGTCGAGTAGGTTGTGATGGGACTCAAAGGGGTTATTCCGGAGTCGAGTAGTGTTGTGTATGGGACTCAACGGGGTTTATTCCCGGAGTCGAGTAGTGGTTTGTATGGGACTCAACGGGGATTATTCTTCAGTACCAAAGGCGACTACAAAACTTGACGAATAAAGTAATAATATTTTTCCATCATATTGTATACATTGAATTTAAAATTTTCTGACAATTCCATTTCGAATTCCCCGCCTGTCGGAAGAACCATATTTTCTCGTGAAATGATATCAAAATATCTAGTTGCACCACAATAATATGAATGCGCTTGCACATTGAAATAAACCCAAATAAGTACTCACTATTATAAACATAAGCATTCAGTCAACCTCAAACTCAGAGAGTACAAAATACGAAAAACAACATCACGATGCTTTCTTTGTGCAATATGCGGGGGTTTCTAATTCTTGGTAAGATTTGGCAGATGTCACTTTTCAACCAATAGCAAAACTAAAATTAGAACCCGCGAACAGTTCGCCTCAGAAGAGAGCTGAGGAAATGAATGTACCCTGTGTGGTATGTTGTTACAGTTTACGATAGTAATATCTATTATCAAGTAGGCAGTGTCGCCAAGTTGATCCCAAACTTTCACAAGTATAAGTGCAAGCACTAGGTAGACATCTTTGTTTTACGACTGACTCTGGGCTTGCTTATATAGGAAAGAAGGCCGTATCTAAGAAGACGGAATTCGTTTCCAAGACTTTCAAAATCCTTGACTGGAACTTGCCAATAATCGATTTTTTCGGATTTGCAATCTGAAACTCGTATGAAAGTGATCTAAGATGTCTGTTGCCAATAAGAACCAGATTTCCCTTCGGAATACATACCGGATTAGCCAAATTTCAGCTAAAAACTCATAGTATCAACGTTATTATATGGTTATCCAGATACATTGTTACGTTATAATTATTGTGCCCATAATGTCTCAATAACCATTTTAGGGTCGTTTTATGTCCACCAACATAACACAATCGTAAATACGTTATGTAAAAATCGAATCAGTTACGTTATCTGAAACTGTTCTGATACACCAAAAGCACTTATATAGGAGTATGTGTAATGAAGTCCTTTTTTACATCACTTGATTGATTACTTCCTCACGGAAAAAGTACTTTCTCAAAGAGTAACATCAACTGAGCTGTTATGTCTCATGTTCTTTTGGATGTATTAAGTACATCATAAAATACGTAAATTTATCTTTCCAACATATGCTATTGATAGATTATTAACATTTCGAATACGAAATGCAAAACGTTAATGCTTTCATCCATTAGATATTTCCTTTAATTAATAAAATATTCGAAAATACACTATTGAGCATTAAGTTTGATACAAATGATATATCTATTCAGGCCTAAGCTATATGCTATCTGTCTTCAGTTTATATTACTATAAATCATGGTCAGGTAAAAATGACAAGACAGATTTTAGTGTGATAAAAAAAATAATTATTTATTATAATAGTAAATAATAAAATAAATAAAAAATATACATTCGTAACAATGATATATATATATATATATATATATACATATACATATACATATACATATACATAGAGATGTACACGGTCATTGTGAATCCCGTGAAGCATATGAACGAGACGCAGTTCAGCCCGGAGTAACCTTGTTAGTCCCGATATCGGGCTCAACAAAGTATCACCCTGTATCTCTTCACTGGGTGATCAGAATTGAATGTAGGTCATTTCCCCACGTTTTAGATCGGGACACACAATATACCATTTCCATAACCAACATACGCGATATAGTTCTTTGGTTCGAACTGTAGGGGGCGCTTTCCGTATATAGGGATATACACTGCAGAATTATATACTTCTTTGTAGAGCCCACAAACTTTTGTAGCGTTGTGTAGCCCTAAATTTGGCAACATCGCAATCGCTGCCTTCATGAATGTAATGTATATGAATTGCTGGATCCGTGATCTGTCCTAGCGCAAAGAGTAGTTTATAATTCAATATAAAAAATATTTATTGTTCATTTTTCAGATTGCGGAATTTGAGTTTGAAATAGTTACAATATTTGAAGATATATTTACCAATTATTTTTCTAAGGGGAATTTTGTGCGATCACTCAATCTGGATGGTGGGAAAGAAGTACAAAATAACCAATATTGGCTTGAAAGCCTTATTCTTCAGTTTTCCACGTAGATTCAATTTTTGTGCATCAAACGATAAAAATACGTTTACACTGATGTAGACCATGAAGAGGAGATGGTCTACCAAAAATATTAGGCAAATATAATTTCCAACTGAGGAGCGATATAATGATTTCAACCATCGTGAAGATTCGATATCGAAATTCTCAACAATTTTTGAAAGTAAAATTTATAGAACTTTTCATGTTTTTTTTTGTTATTAAATCCACGTACATTAATTGATAAAAAAGGAGGAAGGAAAGAACAGTTCACCTATACAAAATAGGTTGAACCACCTGAAATCATCACATTAAATTCAAGCCCAGATGAGTCTGTTGAGGAGAGAGATTTTGCATTGTACCCAGGAAATACTCATTAGTTCTAAATTGCGGAAAAATACATACACATAAAGTTTCAGTTCATCAATTTATTTTTTCAATCTCAGAAAGCTGCAACATCGACAATATTGAAGTGATAACTCGACAATATGCATCTTTTTGTTGGTAATTCAAAGATCTGGTTGAAGTTCAGTAGTACCATATGGGTACCATTGAAAGAATTATTTGTTCTCTACAAAATCTGATTTTGTAATGCTTGATTAGGATTATCCCGTTTTATTTGGATAATAAAAAATATTAATATCGGGAGGGTGCTTAGAGATCGATTGTGAATAAATGACAAAGAATTAAAATACAAGTAGTATACATTTCGTCCAATAGAATCAAAATATGCAGAAATATATTATGGAAAAAAAAAATCTCGGAAAAGCAAGTTTCAGGAACAACAGAATTGAGCTTCTCAGGAAAGTAGGCAATTATTTTTTGTGCATGTTTTTCGACCATAGATATCTTTTGGTATGGGGGACGAATCAGAACCAAACAAAAACTGAACTATTTGCTGATGAGTACTCAATATTCTTTGGGGTATTCCAATCACATGAAACCATCAATTTACTTGGCATACAAACTAAAAAATCTATATTTTCACAATTATTATTTCCATGGAAAACTATCTGGAACAATCAACGGCAAATTTTATGTGAGCAGCAGTTCGTAGAGTGATATTTTGTTCTTCTATCGGAAAGTTTTATTATCTTTGAGTATTGATAATAATGAAATATTGAACAGAAATTTAGTATCCACTTTTTTCCTATCTTACTTACAAATTAATATTTATAACTCCAAAATTTCAGAATGAAATATCAATTTCATGAATATATGAGATATTGAATTTGTTGTTCCTTCTCTTCCCGCTAAGGAAGCGATCGACTATACAAAAAGCCTGAACAAACAATTGGATGAGAGATTGGTCATATTATTGTTTACTCCATATTTGACCCTGAATGGAAGTAACATTATGTTATCATGTTCTGAGCGGTGCTATTTCATGAATTGTTCATGAAAATAATGCATATTATGCCGAATAGGATTCAATCATTGAGAAATACTGCCCGAAAACTCGCACCAGAAACAGTAATAGGTTTGTTTCTTTGTAGAGGAGAAAAACACAAGGAGTTGAATATTCCAGTTTCTGATGGAGGTACAGATTTGTTTTTGATTATCAAATCTTTCAGAGAATTTTTCATCCATTGATATTCCATTGCAAAATTTTGGAGATAAATATTCGTTTGGGAAAATTGAAATTTTCGAAAAAACAGTTTTGGTTCAATATTTTTCCTCAAAATCATTTGCCGAATGATAATGGAAAACCTCATTGAAAAAACTAATTATATATCACTCTATTGCCTGTTGCTTAAAGAAACTCCCTCATTGACTTTTAGAATTTGACTCTATAGTTAGATCAATTAATATTTTTTCTTACTTGAACGCCTCTGAATAGGTTCATTCTTGGAGTATATAAAGAAACAATCAGCACAGATAATTTTCGAACAAAAATCTTATATAAAATGAGTTGTCGAGTTAATTGAAATGATTTTTTTATCATATACTTCTTCAAGAATAATGTTTTATGCGATTTTAGACAGACACTAATGGAAATGGTTATTTTTGGTAGTGGCACTTTCTTCTTGCAAATTTAAATTGTGTTGATATTGTTTTTCTCAATATTGTAAACACAGTGGAAAAACTTATTTATAGTTATGATTTTAAAACCCGTAAAATGAGGGAGTCACCTGAATAAAAAGACACATTCATTATAAAAACACATTTATTGAATTTAACATTATAAAAACAATTTCTTAATTAAATAAAATATTGATCTGTTTGAAAATATGAACAGGATGTTCATAAAATCAAATGTTGAATCATCTGTGACTGAAAGATAAACTAAAGTCACATCTTCCATCGTTCAAGATAACCTCTTGTGAGGTATTCATGTTGAAAAGGGAAATATTCTCAATTGAATATTCAATAGAAAGATTTTTCTGTAAATAAAAAAATGCACGATAAAAATTAAGTATTTTTTGTGAATGACTAACAGAAAACAACTACTCCCTCGGCTAAAGCCACACTGGACATGGAACCACATCTGATAGATTTCCTGAAAAAACCCCAACTCAAAAGAAAAAATCGAAAATTAAAAATTTGCTTTTTCATTGAGATGATGATTTGATTTTTCATTCCAGTCTTGATTAGGAACGCAAGAGATAAATGAGGCGAAGTAGAATGTTTTCCAAAAGAGAGTACTCACCAGAAATCATTTGTAACATTGACGCAAGAGAGGCATCGCATTCACTAGGTCTTCAATACATTTTTGTCGATGAACATCTATTTCACGCTTCCACGATCATCAGGAAGGCCGGAAGAAATGGGAAACACATTTTTAGAAGCAATCTTACTTTGCAATGATGGAAAGTTAGAAACATTTCTCTCGGAGACACGTTGAAATGAGTGTTGTTTGACCTGTCATGGGGTATGATAGATTGATTGGTTTCAAAATATGAACAGGATGTTCATAAAATTAGATGTGGAATCATCTGCGACTGAAAGATAAACTTTAGTCTCTATCTTCCATCGTTCAAGATAACCTCTTGTGGGGTACTCATATTGAAAAGGGAAACACTCTCAAATGAACATTGAATGGAAATATTTTTCTGTGAATAGAAAAATCCACGATAAAAATTAAGTTATTTTTTGTGAATTTCTAACAGAAACTACTTTCTTGGCTGAAACCACGCTGGGCATTGAACTACATCTGATAGATATTCTGGATAGACTCTCAAAAGAAAAAATCTGAAATTTAAAATTTGCTTTTTTATTCAGATAGTTATTTGATTTTCCATTCCACTCTTAATTGAGAACTCATATAGATAAATGAGGCAAAGAAGAATGTTTTCCAAAAGAGAGTACTCACCAGAAATCATTTGTAGCATTGATGCAAGAGAGGCATCGCATTCGCTAGGTCTTCAATACATTTTTGTAGACGAAAATCTATTTCACGCTTCCACGATCATCAGGAAGACCAGAAGAAATGGGAAACACATTTTTTAGAAGCAATCTCACATTGAAACCTGTCATGGGGTATGATAGATTGATTTGCTTGAAAATACGAACAGGATGTTTATAAAATCAGATGTGGAATCATCTGCGACTGAAAGATAAACTTTAGTCACTATCTTCAATCGTTTTGTAGTGCAAGAGCTGATGATATATTTTTCCGAATTATCTTAGCAATATGCAGACTCATGTAAAGAAGTGAAGGATAGGTATATAGGAGTGTACCCTTGTTGAACATGCAAGGAAAAATGAACTGTTTGCCTAGTCTGATCAATATTCAATCAATTTACGTTTCATCGAGGGTAATATCATATGTGCTAGGGGTTTATTCGCTATTTTTTTTGAAAATTTTCAGAAAGCATTTTGCCTGGAACTTTTACTGACTGCAATTTGCGGTCTTCTTATCTGGCCGCAAATTGCACGAGTTAAATTTCCTAGGGGCAAAATACTTGAGGGAAAATTTCAAAGATTTCACGATAGAATCCTCTAGCACGAATGATATTTGATGAGAATATTTCCCAAACAACATTTGAAACTGGATAAAATGATCGGAATTCATGTTATATTTGAATTTTCAACGGGGAAAATTACAATAATTCTTCTCGTTCCAAAATTGAAGGAATCGTGTGTCTGTTTCTAAATGACTAATGTGGCCATTCCATAGTTATCTTTGGTCAATCTATCTTTCCAACAATTAATTTGAGAATAGAAAAATTCATTCAGCTATTTTCAGTTTCGTAAATAAAAATATATTTTCTCAAAGAACTGCTGTGCTATTAGTTCATTTTTATTGCATACTTGGGAGTGTTTATCCACCCATACACTGGACACTGAAATATGTATTTCTTCATTTGTAACAAATACTCAAATTCCAATTTTTATGATCCTAACTTGAAAAGTAACGAAACCCCCATAGAAAGTTCCAACCCCCTTTATCACCCCTGTAGGGGTTGAATTTCGGAAAACACTGAAACACGTATTTATGTATTTGTAACAAAGACCTATAATTCCAATTTTCATCAACTCCACTTGAAAAAACTTACGCTACTCCTATGCAAACTTTCAACCTTTAATTTGAATTTTAAAAATCCTGAAATTTGTATTTTTATTAAAAAGATAAGCCCAAATACCAATTCCTTGACTCTTAAAATTTGAATATTAACTTTAATTTAAAAATCTAGTTTCTCCAGATACGAGAGTTTTCCTGATTCCTAATTATATTCTTCTGGAGCTGAAAAAGTCGATATCTCACTCGATGTTCCATGGTGTGAGACACTGATCGCCTTTTTAATATTTCTTAGTTTCTCTGCAGATATTTCCATATAACCGGGATCATTTTCATTTTCGGTATTACTCGTCTCGCAGCTACTCAGTTTGGAAAATTCAACTTCGTCTCCTGAACCTGATGAAAAATCCTTATTTTTGGAGCTATCAGGTTTTCTCATACGATAATCAACCTGATAATACCAAAAAAATATATTCATCAACTTCAAAGAGAGTCGCTTATTATTGAACATTAACATTATATGTGCTCACCTTTTTGCCTTTTCTCAAGTTATAATTTTGAAGGGTCATCGCCATAATCTGTTTTCCTCTGTTGGACATTTCTGCAAGTCACCACACGCTCACTGATTTGAAATCCCTAATAAATATTTTGAACTGAAAAGCGCGCGAGGCAGTAGAGGCAACGCCGCCAGGACACACAGAGGCCGTTTCAATATAGGCAATATACGTTTGGGATTCATAGCGTAGTGAAATAATAATTGGCTCTACAACGTTTCAAAGGAGTATACAAATTTTTAAATATTGAGAATTGTTACCCCTCTGAGTTTGCTTCGAAGGAAAATGATGGAATGATGTCATTGCACTGGAATATACTCTTCGCCCATTATGAAAAGTGCGGGTTCAAGAGCGACCCGTTCATATGGTGGGCTTCACAAGCTACCGTGTACAACTATATATATATATATATATATATATATATATATATATATATATATATATATATATATATATATATATAATTATTATTTACTGAAATCTAGGAGCTAAAAACTTTGAAAATCCAAGAAGGGTACGTTGAAGCTGAATTTTCAGTTTTCATTACTGAACAAGATGACAGCCTCAGTTTTTTATTTCCCTTAATAATCTTTGTTTTGCATGTCGTAGCCATTCCATGGCTATTTTATCGAATAAACAATCCCGAAATGTCGGGAAAACATTACGTACTGCACATAAAAAATATGTTTTGGAATATGTATTGGAATATGTATTAACAATCCTGTCAGAAGTATTTCTCATTACCTCGCATAAGTTTGATAATAGTGATATCTTTTATTCTAAAATCAATTTTCTATTGCCAACGAGTTCAACAGTGTGAGGAATAATATATTCCTTAGGAAGTCAGCTTTATTCTTCCCTTCAAATCGTTAGTATTTTTGTACCAAAAAAATTCGTTAAATCATCATTATAATATGGATACAAGCTCAGGAAATTAATGTGCAAAATTTTCATGTAACAGGAATCTTATAATCAATCATTCCACTTATGAAAATATTAATGTTTATACTTGAGTATATTATTCTCTTCTGGTATAATGATCAATCATACAAATGGTACCTACCAATTGCTTGAAAGCTACTCCATTTGAATTTACTAAATCGCCAAACTCTAAAAGTTGTGCCAAATCTGTCAATGGAAGGTAATCTTTGATAAGATCTTCACCAGCCAATATTTCATGTTTTTTTCCTTCAGATTCTAGTGTGTTCAGCCTCAATGTGATCATACTGAGTGTGGCCTGTATATCTAATAATTTGTTCATAATGTTTGAATTTGTGTCACTGTCATCTAATATGGTCATGGTTACCACCTTTGACTGATTTGTTGAATAAAAGGTTTTTTAGACCTTGGTTGAGTATTTAACTAAGTATTGATGAATTCTCACCAAATGAACTAGAAAGGTATTAGATAAAAATGAAAAAATCAAAAGGTTCAACAAACAATATTCACAAATTTTGTGAGTGGTTCTATTGAAAAAACTCATCGTTCAAAAAAAATTAATTGAATGAGATATATCCACCTTGGCCTCCATCTGAATTTATAGTAGAACTATTCTTGCTATAACTGCTAGGAATAGGTGATACGTTATCAGTATCCACAGATGACTCTGAAAAATGTGTAAAGAGTGGTTTTATTTAAAAAAATTATATCCTGTTTTGAAGCTTCACCAGATGATTTTGAACTGTCATTAGTTATTTCCTCCAAAATATTATTATATTGCTAGGTATACCTCTTGAAAAATCCAACTTATACATTCAAATTGACATATTGAATAATGAAGCAATCATCGACTTATTAGTAATTTTACGAAACTGATATAGAACGATCAACATTATCACCAATACCAATGCCTTCAATGCAAAGATTTGAATTATAATTGGCAAGCTGTTTTTTCGCCGTTTATATATGGGTACCTATTCTTGGTGGGGGTGAGTGGACATATTTATTCATTTTAATTTTGTTTCCTGGCCCTCTCCACAATGCATCTTCTTAATCAGCCGACTGGACTGCAAGTCTCTCAGCAGCGATGGGAAAGACCACTAAGTGATGGAATCCTTCCAAACTTCTTTAAATTGATGAATTATGATGCTGGTTATATGAGGTACTAGTCCCTGAGATTATATGTCTCTGTCTGTTTCTATCATATATCTTTTGCTGACTCCATTGGTTTTTTGTTTGTTGTGCACTGAATTTTCTCGTGTTGTGACTTGTAAGGGAATTTAAGGTTATTTTGGTTGTATTTGTGTTTTATTTTCAAATTGATTCATCTGAACTTAAAAAAATTCTATAAAATGGAAACAAGATTTGAAAAAGCCACGAATCAAAATTTGCCTATGGTAGATTCAACCAAGGTGTTTGAATATTGCATGAATAATCCCGATTTTCAGTCTGCTGAGTTGAAAAATAGAAAGGCGAGCAGGTAAACTTTGAAAACATGGACTTGAACTTTTGAGAGAAGAATGAACACTGTCAGCAAAATCATTTTCTGTATTAACCTTCTACAGTCTACACCAGTGGTATACAAAATCGAATTATTTGTCGATGGAATTGTTCGTAATCATGTTCGTAAACATTTTCATTTCATTCCATGAAAGAACCATTTTTCAAACCATTATCTAATTTTTGTTTCGAGAAAAAAATACTTGCTAAATTTAACTTGAAAATTTCTTATTTTCCGGGAAAATCAAATTGATTTTTTTAAGAGCCTGTCCCGTAATGAACAGTAAATATATGAAATTATCTCCTTTCAAAATTTTGAAAGTTAAAAAAAACAGTATTTTTCGTAATATATAAAATAATCTTCTTTGAGAATTTGTCATTTTCTCTGAAAACTGAACAAAAAAATGTGCCAATATGTGTGTGGTACGTTCAACATTCTTTCATCTATTTATCCCAAACTGCCGAAATTACAAATACAACCAAAATAAATTCAAATTTCCTTGTCTTACCAAATGAGCTTTTATTTTGTGAGACTGTCCTCTCACACTAATAGAAAACTTTTTTCTGCGTTTGTGCATTTTCTGGAAACTATTCATTCTTCGTTACTAGAATATTTGTCTGAAGACTTACGTTGAATCTAGCTCAAATATCACCCAGATGAAACTGACAGAGGTAGTAATCTGTACATTCTGCAGCAACAAAGGTATATAAGGGCTTGTATTTTCCTAAGTGAATATCCTTCCGAAGTTTCTTATATTTATCCAATTTGGAGATCGACATCGGTAAACCCTACCTTTGCTTGTAGGTACAACAGACCAATATATATATTGCAATATTAGTTTATCAAGCAAAGAGGGTTGGACTTCTGTGAGTAATCCTAATGAGGGTTATAATTATATTCTATTTTTCGATGAAATAGAACCTAAAAATGCGAGTGAAGATGTAACCAGTCAACCTGAAAATATTCTGTTGACAATGAATCTGGTTGAGTTGTTTTTTGTATTGTTGATTCTGAACAATGAATAATTCTATATTTTCCTAACTGACGATACAAATGTTTTCAGATGTAGAAGAATATGGAGCCGAATGGATAAAATTGAAGAGGAACTGGAGAATACAATTCTAGCCAGTGAAACCAGATTTCTAATCAAAATAGAAGAATTGAAAAATAAAGTGAAATTTCTGGAAAGAGAAAACAAGCAACTGAAAAAAATAAGATATTTCTTTGTGGCCTTGAATTTTCAGGTTCTGTTTCTATATTTTTACTCACTTTTTCTTCCTCATCTCTATTCAAAGGTACAAGACGCATGGTAACATCGTCCTCATTATATTCAAGTGTGACAGGCACCAGAGCTGGTTTCTCCTTGGAAGCTTCCACTTGTTCGTTGAATAATATGTTTCTCGAGATCTTGATGTTTTTCGTTCCAGGATCCAATTTGTAGAATTGTTGTCATAACCCACAAGTACTAATCATTTACTTTTTGGCTCAAGTTCTGTTCGCTCTTGATCAGGTACATGCACAAAAGCTTCACACCCAAATGTCCCAATGTGATGTCAAGGTACGATTTAATATGTAAATGGCTGCGTTCACCGCCTCAGCCCACATATATTTTGGAATATTGCACTGTAGAGCATTGAACGTGCACTCTCAATAATCGTACGATTATCAAGTTCTGCCCTCCCGTTCTGCTGCGGTGTATATGGTGCTGTGGTTTCCATTTCAATACCCTCATTCTGTAGAAAGTCTTTGAAATTCTGGTTGCAATATTCGGTTCCATTATGCACATGCAGGATTTTGATTGGACTGCCGAATTTGTTTTTTACTTTGTTATGAAACGACTGGAAGCATCCAAAAACATACTTATAAAATAAGCAAAGCGATACCCCGAACAGTCATCTTTGAATGTAAATAGGTACCGTGCACCTAGAACTGAGTTTGTTGCTATCGGACCACACACATCACTGAAAATGCGCTCTCCTGGTTTCAGTTTTTCGTGATTAATTTCCTGAAACGATAATTAGTGCTGTTTTCCATAGGTACATTCTTGACAGAAGAACCTGTCAGTATTATACCCTCAACTAGTCTTTTCGACACCATACAAAGTGTGCAAGGTTGCTATATGCTGAG
The DNA here is from genome assembly GCA_018342105.1 of Gonioctena quinquepunctata. Classification (NCBI taxonomy): domain Eukaryota; kingdom Metazoa; phylum Arthropoda; class Insecta; order Coleoptera; family Chrysomelidae; genus Gonioctena; species Gonioctena quinquepunctata. The sequence goes on along the minus strand of JAFIRS010005311.1, from coordinate 35,827 downwards.
CAATACTATCTGTTGGATTAATCTTGTATTGATGAAATCTTTCGTGAACCAGCATTTTGTTAGTTTCTGAACTCTGTTCGAAAATAGGGGTTAACATTTCAAGTATCTCCTCAGATGTATTACAACTTTCAATAAGAGTGATCTGGTTCAGATGCATGGTAGAGATAATGAAGAACATTGCCTGTGCACCCCTTCTCAGCCAAGCTTTCACTTCCCCGGTCTTCTCCAATGGAGGAGCCAAATCTGTTCCATCTGTAAGGCTATACAGACCTTCAGCCTTTGTAGCACATTTTATCTGAAACTTCCACTGTTGGAAATTTTGGCCATCAAACTTATCGAAACATCGATTTTGTTACCCATTCAATTTTTTTTATGTGAAACATCCATTGGCGCAGCTTGGCAGTGAAATCGACCAGTTTGCCGTTACTTCTCTGTATGAGCTGCTTACTATATCTATCCGACTATAATATACTTGACATGTTTACCGCTCGTACGCACGCCTTGTATTTATTTCTTTGAAACATTATTTCATTGTTTTTGAAGCGCTTGAAAGAATTCAAATCAGTGATCACATTATTGAATCAAAATATGAGTGACAGTGACGATCAAGGGTCCAAAAGTAAACAAAAAGTCAATAATGATCAAAGTCTTTCAGTAAAATGTTTAATATGTGTGCACAACGTTTGCTTTACGAAACACAATTTACCGACTCAAACCAAAGGTTAGTAGATCATTTATTAATATACTATTCTATTTAATTTGTTCATTTAAGGTCAGGAATGGGCTTACTGATGTCAACAAGTGGTTTATTTTCTGCGCATGCGTGAAAAAATGCAAGATTATATATATATATATATATATATATTGTAGATTGGGTTATTCTTGGGGTGTAGGTTCAATAATGATTCTAGGTGGTGGCCTAGTATAAATTTATTTAGTTCAACGTTTCGATGAGAGGCCTCTCATCTTCTTCAGGAACATTCAAAATTGAGAAATCGTATATTATAGTATAAGACACACATCAATCATGCTTTCAGCATGGTGTGATTGTGTATGATTCTGTTTTTTCATTTTGACCATAACGTGGAGGATTCTATTTGTACAAAAATTACTCCATGTTTTTTATTGGTTTTTTGTTTGTATTAATTAGAAATTCGAATATTCACTGAGCCGGCCAACTTTTTTCATTCACTCGACTTCCACACAGGAACGTTTTGCTACGTGATTTTCATTCAAAGTCACTTGCCGACGTGACGAACTGGGCCCATAACCTGTTGCGAGGACGTGTATCCTGTGGTTAATTGTCTAATCCGTGAAGAAAAACAAACTTCGTAGTTATACTAAATGACTTCAATCTCTTAATGAACTGAAAAAGCAAAAAATGTTTTTTTCATGCAACAACACATACAGTCATTACAAAAAGACTAACTAACGGCTGTCAAGCATTATCAACCCTTAACATGCCAAAACATAATGAACCAAGGGAATGTACAGAAGAAGTTCTATTTACTATGAAAGTTTACTCTGTTCAAACATAACATGAAAATTTCTTTCTCTGACACATGCTAATACACGTATTCAGTTACGTCATTGTGTCATCTGTAAGTTGGGAAACGCCTTTTGCTGATACAGTCAAACTTTGATGGAAAAAAGGGTTTATTATATCTTCATTTGGTATGTTTCTTTGGAGTAAGTTACATCACTCGGGAAAACCACTGTTTGAAGGCATCACTGATCTTTTTTTACGCTTAATTTCGGAGGTGTCAATAGAAGCTCCAAAAATATTACGCACTTGTGATTGAATAGAATGGTTTTCGACAATGTTTGTAACACTGATGACATTCACTGAACACGCGTATTCGATTTACAGATATCAATCATTATACGTGCCTTTCTTAGGCTAAATGCTCTGTGCACCAATCGTTCTAATATTTTTTTTTTCTTTCATTCATTGTCTTTATGAAACTTTTATTCTTTTCGAAGATCAGTTCGCATTTTGGAAGAGTGGGAAGTCGTTTTTTTGGAGATGGAGGAAATTCCTGACACATGTTCACCCATTAAAACCTCCACCCTGATGCACGTCAGGCTGTGGCCTCCGACGACACTTGAGCCCTCTGGCCCATTGTATCTTACCTGGTACGATTTTTTAACTATGTCGTATCCATGGTTTCCGATTAGGTGTCGCCTCGAGTTCCCTCCTAGCGATTGCATGTACTGCCGTAGCTACCTTGCGGTGCTGGAGGTTCATCTAGGCCCCTATCGTTTGTTCAGCACCCTGAAGAGTCCTCTTTCGATCTCCGAGAACGCTCGGAATCATAACCTCTGAAAGAAACCGAGAACCCTTTCGGTGTTTCGTCTCGTGGTAATTTTTTCCTCCGAGTGAGTGAGGAGGGAGGGATCAGTGTGGTGCCCCCTGCACAGGGCTGATTACTCGGAGGCTCCGTTGCGGCACGGTTTGTTTAAAGACACCGGTGTCATATATCCGTCGCCACGGCGCTCACAGCTTGGATTTAGGTAAGGTTTGCCAGAGCCTTGTTAGTCCAGTCGCGGCCGCCCGCATGAAATACGAATGTCCACTAACCGTCCCATTCGCTGCGCAGCCGTGGCCCGTTCACCCCATACCGCGTACCTTAAACAGTGGCGGAGTAGATGAATGAGTATCGATATTGGAAAATTTGACACAAGAAATGATTACATCTATAGATTTTTTGATCAACAACTAGGAATTTTTCCACTAATAACGCGGGACCAGAAAAATGAAAGTGATTACGAAAAAAACATGAGCACGTTCTGCAATTTGAATTTTCAGAACCCAAACCCAAAAGACATGTTGTATTGCTCATATATCGGGCATATAGTTGATTTTGTGATTTCAACATCAATTACATTGTTAAATTATGAAAGATCAACTTAAATGGGACACGAATTGATAAACAAAAATGTACAACAGATACCACAGCATTTTTTTATTTTAACGTGATTTGGGTTTGTATCATGTGTTACAAATATTGGTAAATGTGCTGGCACCAGTACTTATCAACATTTATTTGAATGATCTTTTCTCAGTTCCTACAGCCGGGGAAATCATAGCATACTTGGATGATTATTGCATCTTCTACGAAGAAGAGAATTGGAGGAGAGTCAAAACACTGGCAGAAAAAGATCTTGCTAATATTCAAAAATGGTTTGATAGTAAATAACTAACCATAAACTTTGCAAACACATCGTTTCTTCCCACATATATTGACAGTAGAACATTACCAGACTTCCAAACAATAAAAGCTCTAAATAACGCAAATAAAAATGCTGTTACTGAATTTTCATACCTGGGAGTCGCCTTGAACTCAAACTTGAGATACATAAAGTCTATATCTCACTCGTCCAGCCAGTATGGTAAAGTAGCATGGGGAAGTGTTGGGAAAACTTCTTTGACAAATCTTGATGTCATTAAAAAAAAGATCATCAAAGTTATGTATAAAAAAGATTTTACTCTTGCATCCGACAATCTATTTCGGAAAAGCTCTATTATGGACACACGGCAGCTTGACTATTGTCGCGTCCACACGCTCTTGTGTATGTCTTTTTTTGTTTATTATTGGGTTGAAACATAGTTTTCTTCTTTCATATTTTCTTATCAAAGAAATCTAATTATATATATATTCATTGGCAATTATTAGTTTATTTTCTCCTCGTGTACATTCATTTACCTGCTATATCAATCACAAAAACCTTAAGATCCTCGCCTCGTATTTCTCACTAGCAGAACAGCGAGTGACAGTTTTTAAAAACAGTTTAAAATATACTCTCGGCATTCACAGTGCTATTTGCTCGCTCTTGTTCAAAATCTATTTCAACGTGATCGGAACATTACCCAAGTGAAGGTGATATTGCGTTACGAAAGTAACTCCCGCAGCAGCATACACCACTAGAGATCTCTAGGAGAAGACCACTTGAGGTCTCGGTTTCTGGTCATTTATATCAAAATTGCAGGTAATTGTTTATAACCCCTTTTTATTCGGGTTGAGGTTAACCTTGAAAATTTAATTTCGTAGTTCAGTGCAAAACACTGACAATGCTAAATTATTTTTACCCTTTTTTTGTAGAAAGATACCTTTTGCGTTTATTCACCTCATTCGATATCGCAGCTGATCGGTGATTCCATTGTACAGAGTGGTTCGACAGCGTTTCTGAATTCACAGAAAAATTAGTTATTCTGGATTTAGTTTGGGTTTGATTAACCTATACAGAGTCATTCAAAAAGTATTTTTTGCATCTTTCTATATTTTTCATATTATTCTAAAAAATCTGAAAATGTCTAATCTCAAAAAACTCACTTCACTCATAAAAACTGGAATAAAACGTTTAGATGAGTTATTCGAAACAGCAAGACTTTCTGATGTTGATGTGAATTAAAGGGAAGTTTTTCAATTTAGATTTGAACAAATTGATGAGATTCGAAGTGAATTCAACAAGTTACACAATTCAATAATTGGGGAGCTTCCTGAAGATTTGAACGATGGATTTTATAATCAGGATGCGATTGGAAAAACCTTAGAGAATGCCAAATTTTTGCGCCTAATCAGAATCCAATTACTCAAAGTCAAAACTTTAATTCTAATGCACAATCACTCCCTTCTAATGCACAATCACTCCCTTATAATATAAGCCTACCAAAAATTGAATGACCCCAATTCACGGGAGATATTTCGAAATTCCCATCATACATCGATATGTTTGACGCCATTATTTACACCAATGTTCGTCTAAGCGATATCGACAAATTTAATTATCTTCTATCATCCCTTAAAGGAACACCATTGGGTTTGGTTCAACATTTGCCAATGACTAGTGTCAATTATAAAATTTCTTACGATACTCTTGTTGAGAGATTCATAAATATAAGATTAATTTTACTTGTTGATTTTAATTAGTATGTTATATTTATTACCATTATTTTTACTTGCTTTATCTCATATTGATTTGTCTATTTGTGTCACGCACAGGTTTATCCTTCAGTGACTTTTTCCCAGTTTATCTAATTCAGCTAGATATAAATAATTCACATCTATGTAACACATTCTTGGTAAATAAACGTATTATTATTATTATTTTTTTTTTATAATTATTTACTAAAAACTTTGAAAAACTCAATTATTTTCTAATACCTGGAACGTAATGTATAGTATAAAACTTAACGAATTGGGGATATGCGAAATAAATGAAATAGTTTCATCATCTATTAATTTACAAAAAGTGGCCACCCTAGTGAACAAACGACAAGTTGACAGAGAGAAAATATCTAAAATACAGTGGCATGGTGGATCTATCCATGATACAATAATCACAGTGGGAGAAGTAAAGTTAGCAAAATATGTGATGATGAAAATCCAATAACATTTCTACAGAAATCACTACAGAAAAGAATTTGGGTTCCCTCAAATCAGTTAATGATTATTGAACAAAATGAATGTGTTAAAAGGCTGCCTAATTCGACTACCTACTGAAACTTCTGTTTGTTTTTTGCTTTAATCAAAGAATCTTTTTTTTTGAATCTGATTTTTAAGTAACATAAACAGATGGTCTTTAGGAGTAAGTAAACATGGTTTGTGTTGAAATCATATTCAATTTTTTTTTCCAGTGATGGGAATATATTCTTACGGTAATAAAACTGACTTATTGAATTAGCAAGAGTATTGATATAGCTGGTTTCTCTGGTACTTTATTATTTGTCACAGAGAGTAATCTGTGGACATAAACCTCACACTTCATACAGATTATTATAAGTCCTTCAGATGGCCATAGAAGACCACTAGAAACTGAACCTCTGTCTTCTCTCCTGATCAAATCGATTGTCAATGTTTCAGAGGACTTCGTAACATCTTGAATCGCTGATAAACATTCTGAACACTTTAGTATTTTTCTTACCATACGAATGACAGCGACAAATATGATGTATTCTGGTACGATGTTCATGTTATATTTTAGAGCCATGGAAAAATCAATTTTGAACGTGTCAGTTTCATATTGTCGTTGAATCAATAGCTCCAATTTCTAGATGGAATAAAAGGCGTTTGTAGGTATGCTGCAACTGAAGGGTATTTGGATTATTTATTATTCGAGCTGTAATGAATACATTGTGCATCATTCATAGAACCATGATGGATATCAGCTTGTATACATTGAAAATGAGTCTTATCATACACTGTCATCAATAATAGACATCATTCTCCTCTGAAATTTCACACGAGTGTTACTTTTCATATTCACCACACTGGGCAAATGTCTCATTACTAATAAAATGAAATTTTTCATACTAAAGTTTTGATTTATGACAATTCACACAATATTTTTTTCTACCTAAAAAAAAATTAATTTGAAAAAACTTGTCCTTCCATTGAATTCTCACCGATAACTTCAAGATCATTTTCTTTTCATGTAACAGATGAAGGTGCCTATTATAAACATTACATGTTTCTTGGGGTCAATGAAGATTATGAAACAATTAAAAACAACTCACCTGACACTACAAAAGAAAAGCTCTATGTGGTCATGACTCTACTTATAAGTTGAAAGGTATTGTAATCTGCAACTTTTGACATATTCATCGAAAATACCAATGATAGATGATAGTGATATAATGAAACATATGAATGGTGTGATGTTGAGGTCATTAGCTTTTTGCCACCCAATGTGCACTTTCTCAAGTATTCAATAGTGAAAAGGGAAACATTCTCAATTGAATATTGTATAGAAAGATTTTTCTGTGAATTGAAAAAATATCCCCATGACAGGTTTTAATGTCAGAAAACACTAATTTCAAAGTGTCTGTTCAAAAGAAATGGTTCTAACCTTTTCCTTCTTTGCAAAGTGAGATTGCTTCTTGAAAATGTGTTTTTCATTTCTTCCGGTCTTCTTAATGATCGTGGGAGCGTGGAATAAATTTTCGTCGATAAAAATGTATTGAAGACCTAGTGGATGCGATGCTTCTCTTGCGTCAATGTTACGAATAATTTCTGGTGAGTACTCTCTTTTGGAAAACATTTTTCTTTGCCTCATTCATCTTTATGAGTTCTCAGTTAAAACTGGAATAGAAAATAAAATTACTATCTGAATGAAAATGCAAATTTTCAAGTTCAGATTTTTTCTTTTTAGTTAGGGTCTTCTCAGAATATCAAGCAGATGTAGTTCAATGTCCAGCGTGGCTTCAGCCGGGGAAGTAGTTGTTTTCTGTTAGACATTCACAAAAAATAACTTCATTTTTATCGTGGATTTTTCAATTCACAGAAAAATCTTTCTATTCAATATTCAATTGAGAATGTTTCCCTCTTCAACATGAATACCCCACAAGAGGGTTATCTTGACGATGGAAGATAGTGACTAGAGTTTATCTTTCAGTCGCAGATGATTCCACATCTGATTTTATGAACATACTGTTCATATTTTCAAAAAATCTATTCAATAGTATTTTTCAAAAACGGTTTCCACATATAACCTGTAGAAGATTTTGATGGTGCTTTGTATCCTTCAGCAACTGGAGATCCGGAACTCAAAATGTCGAATGACCGATCTATGGTACCAATAAATGGAATGGTTGGACAAGCATCTTGAAACTGTGGTAGTTTCATATTTTTCATTATGAATTCCAGTGCATCAGCTACACTATTGCTCAAAGTTTGGGCAGCCAATCTCACCTGAAATTTATGCATATTCATTTCTGAAGTTAGTATACATTTTGTATGAAATCAATAGTTTAAATTTTGTCAGCTACTACCTAATGAACTTACTTTCATCTTTTGTCTTTTCCACTCCATTTGACTCTTCCTAATTTTTGTTCCTGCAGATAATGTTTCGTCACCCTCTGAGCCATACAACATTTCGATACATCAAATGAAGATCCATGGTCTGCATTCAATCCCACTATAGATTTTTCTGATTGTGGCTGGGTGAGTAAGGCACAAATCAAATGTTTTACGAATAAAATCATAGCCCTTCTTCGAGTAAAACAACAGAGTCATTGCAAAATCCTTCAACTCTGGAGGGTACTTTGAGCGGGCTAAGGAATTACTTCTTTTGGTTTTGAGAATGCGTTCCATCAACTGTCTTGGAACTACTGAGAAAAATTTAAATGAATGTTCAGAAGACATATTTGAAACAAGCTGTATTTTCTTCAATATATTCACAACAGAAGAGAGTGGTTGAACTTTTCGGTTTAATCGTTCAACAGTTTTCTTCAAATTGTGATATTTTGTACGAATCTTTCTTGTTCTATTCCTAATCTGGGAATTATTTGCTTGGACCCGCTCCAAACTGGAACTGAAACTAATTTATCTGTTATATTTATTTCAGTTCAATTAATTACATGAGAAAATACAAAATATAATTTCAATATATTTTTTTTTAAGTTGAAGTATTTCTGTGATAATTGAGATCACCTGAAGTAAATGACTTTGATAACAGTTGTTGATATGATTGACATATTCTGTATTCCAGAAAGTCACTTAGTAGTTGTCGCATGAAGTCAAATTTAGAGTGCTTTTTATAAATATATGTTATATGAATTCAATTGAAATCAATAAACAAATTTACAATAGAAAGATTCACCTCAAATCCAATAACCTTCTTTTGATGCTCTTTGTTTCAACCAAAATATCACTATGTGCATCAGAAATATACAAAAATTCTGGTGAAGACACGGCCATAATAGTGGAATCCGTGATTTCTTGATTATCTATCACAGTAAAATTATTCCTTGATATGGGTATTTGATTTGTTGGAAGTGAGTTTGGTTTCAGTCTAACTCTGAATGGAGTTCTTATAAAACAATCATCCGCAAAATGGAGTGAACCAATTTTGCTATGTCCGGGCCATGGCAAATCGGAGTCTACACCTAAGCAATCCGACGATGACTCATAATTGGATTTGGGGAACCTGAAAATGTTTTGCTTTTATTCACAAACTTGTAGTTGTACATATTCTGAATACTCACTTATGGAACTAATATTATCAGGTTTATTTCCTTTCCTCCAGGAATTACTGTTAATAAGAAATATATCAAATGTCATTAATCAGTACAATCAATAAAAAACACAGTCTACAATCAAAACACAGTCTATAATCAAAACACAACAAGAGTTCATCCAAAATGAATTGCAATGCAAGTGCTCGAATCCGTAAACAATTACACAATGTAATATTCAATATTTGGGATTCAGACCCCTTTTTCCTTACCAATTCTGGCAAAAATTCTTCGTTTACAAACTAACTGATGAATTATGAAGACTTACGTAGGCGCATTTTTTTTTATTTTGCACTTTTGAATAATATCGTACCTCCGTGATAAGCAGAATGGACCCCTTTGTCATTGCCCATGTTTTGTTCATTTTAAGGTACGGAACAATAGGAATACGCGTTCTAGTCTATAAGATATATAATTATGAGTTCTGTGATTCCAGGTTATGTTGATCTTATGTTGAAAAATTGAATGAATACAAACGTATATCGTTGCAAACATAATCTTCAAAGTACATGTGAAAAAAATCAAAACATATGAATATATACAGTGTAGCCAGAAGAATAGGAAACAGGGCCATTATCAGAAACTGTGCCAACCTCTTAGAAAAACGCTTGGACCTAAAGATTTATCAAAATGATAGTATTAAGGGAGAAATGTTATGGATACTTGTTAAAGGAATTTCGATAATCTGTCTGGGTACAAAAGACATTATTTATTTAAGTGTCAAAATGTGTCCCCTTGAAACAGAAATCGAAGGGTCTGTTTCCAATTCCATTATAAAATTGGCAAAGAGATTCAAGGACACAATGTGTACATTATGCTTTCCACAGAATCTTTCCTACTTGGGACCATTATGTGCTGTCAATTACATTGTTTTTCTGTATTTTTTTGCCAGAAACTCATTTCTCTGACATTTGACCCACTGCATTATTGAATGTGGTATTTAGTATTTGTATAATTCCTTATTTGATTCATAAAATTCTTTCATTTCATCTCTTTGAATCATATCTCCATAAAAAAATCATCTTAAAAATACTCTCTTGCTTTAGATTTCTATGAAAACCAGCAATGGCGGGTTCGTTCCTTTCTCAGCTTATCACAAGTTAAATTTTCAAAGAAATAATAAATTTCAAGAATGTTTTTTGTGTCATTATAAATTCGTTGAAACAGCACTGACAGTTCTAGCAAAGGATACTGTCAACCCATAACAGACGATAATATACCACAACAGAGTTATCACAGCAGTACTATTTTTATTTTCAATACAACTGAATAATCAAAATAAAAATATATGATACAAGAGATTGAATTGTTCGTTTTTGTTCAAATGCTGAAATTAATTTTTCCTTAAATGAAACAGGACGATTTACATTATTTCAACTCCTATGGCGCACATATTTTTTCATGAAACTCAAAACAAGCAAAACACTCATCCATTATTAAATTCAATTCTGCTTGAGTAACGGAATACTTATTTCCATCTGAAACATATTGTTCATCGAATACTTCTTTCAAACTTTGTGGGTAACTCTGGGACTTTTTTATCCTTTTATTGCTATCATAGTTGTCGTTTCCATCTGGAAAATATTCCTCATCGGATGATACTCTTTGAAATATTATGGAAAAGTCTGGTATCTTTGTTTCATTTTATTGCTATCATGAATCGAAGAAAACTTTTCCAACAACTCAGAAACCTCAGTTATGTCATCAGATTTTTGAGTCATAACCTAATAGTCTTCATGAATCTGTCTTTTAGGTGACATAAAAGAAGGTCTCCCTTCCAATCTCTGATCAACAAGTGATTATGCTGTTTCAGTTGCCAAATGCTGTCTCAGAAGTCTTGTTCTGAGAAGTTTTTTTCATCAGCTGACAAGCCTGGAATGTATTCCGGTTGAGTGTTAGATAGCTCCCCAAATCAATATTAATTCGGCGGATAAACTCCAGCTTTTTCTCTATATTTTAAAATTAAGACAATTCCTTTGAATCCAAGATGAACTAAACCGTATTTTGTCCCAGTTTTCCTGTTAAGAGTATTCGTGCCCATTTCTTTATTTGTTCTTTAGAAAGAGCGTCAGTATCACCTGAGACATCGTCTTCGTTCAGAATCTCATAACTTTTATAATCATCTACTAAGATGGGTTGAGTTTCTCTGGGTTGAATACAGTTGAATGTACCAATGTATACTCTGCCAAGTGCACCCAAACTTTTGTGACAGTAGCATCTTTCAAGTTTATTGATGAAATATCTTATTCTGCCCTCTAGATAAATTCTGAATTCTGCAATATGTTCCGTCTTGGAGAGGATAGTTTTTTCTTCTATTATTGATTTTTCGTGTTTCAAGTCAATCAATCACTTTATTGTCCAAAGAAAACTATTTCTCGTTGACAAAGTCTAGAAGTTAAAATAATATCAGTATACGAAAAATATCATAAAACAACACTTAAGAACGAGTACAATATAAAATTGTTGGTATTGAATCACTGAAAAAAAAATACAAAGTAAAATATAAAATTAGGTGGTATGGAATATCTAAAAAATAAAAAATAGTAGTGAGTACACTAGATAAATTCTTATAGACAAAGTAATTATAATAAACATAGAGAGCAAGAGAATATCTGACACGCATGAATAATTGACATTCATATAATAAAAGAGGAGTTGAACAATAAAACGAACATGTTATGAATGTAGTAAAAACAGTTATCAATAATTCACTAAATTACCGGATATTGTGGAAGCTATTTTCATTTTCGAAGTCAAGTGATTAGACTGAAAAAGTATGTGTGTGGGATAAAATACATACAACAGCTAGTTAAAATTTGCCTAAGGTGAACAGGAGTGGCCGAAAATCTATGATTTATATTTATAAAACGTCTGCAATATATTCCTATAGGGAGTAATACGATTTCACGTTATGTCTTATTTTTTTTGGGCTAGAGGTATCCTTTATTTGCTTTGGGAGGTGATTGTATATTTTTTTCCATTGTAAAATATTGATTTGAGAGTTAGAGTTGAAGTTGGTATTGGGAAGTGAATATTATCTGTCAGTCTTGTATTATAGTGTTGAGGGTGTTTCAAGTTACTCCTGTGTTTGTGTAGGAGAGACACGGTTTCCAATACAAATAAACTTGGTAATGTCAAGATACTATGTTGAATAAAAAGTGGGTTATATGAGTTTGTTCTAGAAGTGTTGGTTATGCATCTGACTGCCCTTTTTGTAGTATAAATGCTGAGTTAAAATTGCAGTAGCCCCAGAAGTGGAGGGCATATCTGAGAGGAGATTCGCAGAGTAGTATACTTCTTTCGCTGTTTTTTGACCAAGTTCTTTTGTTAACTGTTTCTTGGAATTCGAGATAAAAAAATAAAAACAAATCCTCCATTCTCTTTTGTCTATATTTATCCCTGTTACGTGCATACTCCATTGTCAAGATATTACAAAGTATCTTGAGTTCTGTTGCTAACAGCATAGCTGTTGCAGGTGCTTTGTATAGTTGCGAACTTTTATCCAACTGGGCAACTTTATCTATGGCGTTTTCAATTACTTCAACTTGAATGAGGTCAAGAACTTCTGAGAGCCCTTTTATGTTTGGATTGAATTCTCTAACAGCCAAAATTAGACGACTAAATGCTCGAAGCTTTGATTGTATCTGTTGAGCATGATTTTCGGTAGTATATTATCGACACATATATTTACCATAAGTAATTATAGCTTCATCATATGTTATAACGTTGCTCACCTCGTCATCATTGAAAAAAGAAAAAATTCTTGTTTTCAAATTCTCTGAAGCCTTTTCGGGAATATTATTAAGAAGTTTTCTGCATTCAGCTTGTATATTCAGACTCCTTTTACAGGCTCTCATTGGCAAGCACTTTTTCACATAATGCACATAATCAGTGGCTGAAATGACAAGTGTAAAATATCTTAATTTTTTATTTCTAATCGATAGTATTTCCTTGACATCTTAACACCATCAATATATTTTCTACATGTTAACAAGGGTTTTTGGAAAAAGAATTCCGTTTCTATATAACAAGGTTATTTGAAGATTTGTATTTGATATATTTCATCATCAATAGCAGGAACATATATACAGGGTGTACAAAAAGCTGCCCTCTTTTTCTATCTCCAAATTCCTAATGTTTATAAAGCATATTTTTATTACCACTTTTTCATCAAATGGTGCATAATCGAAAATTTTGAAAGAAAAATGTTACTCACATTTGCAGTTTCATATCATTCGTAGTATCCGAGAAAAAAAAATTATGTTATGAGCTATTAACGTATTGATCTTCTAGCACACTTTGTAGATATTTGACTTCATTACTAGTAAAATTAATTAATAAAAAAAACATTTTAAAAACAAGCTTTTATGTAAGCTGTGTACTAAAATGAATAAAATAAGTTTAAGTCATGCTAACAAGATTCAATTATTTTTTGTTGAATTATTTGGTTTCAAGAAGCTTGTCATAAAAGTAGGTACCAATTAATTTCATTGGACAGTGATTGGTTCGTAAATAAAAACTTGACGAATTATTTATGTTTTTTACAATTCGCGCGACAAGCTTTTTGACACCAAATGATTCAACAAAAAATATTGTCAGCGATGACCTTAACTTATTTTATTGCTTTTAGTACAAGGCTTACATAAAAGGTTATTAAAAAAAAATATTATTATTCATTTTATTATGTGCTGGAGCCGCCATCTTAAATTCATGAATGTTGACAAAAAAATCTCCGACCCCGAAAACTCACACATACCAATTTTGAAAACAATCGGGCCATAATCAATCACAAAACTCGTCCACCGTCTTAGAGCCGCCATTTCATTTTTTCCCCAAACAGAAATTCCATATTGTTCGGAATTATGAACAAATGCCAAATTACAAATCAATCGGACGACTAGTGGGCCAAACTTACTTGCAAGATTCGACCCAAACTAATAGGTGAAGTTGAATGAAAGCATGTAATGTCCCTTCGGATGCCAGAAAATGTCTCAAAATTCAAAAATTCCCACTTAAGAAAGGTGAAAAAATTGTTCCTATATACTAATGTTTATTGTTACATGGTACATGATGTGTTCACAACAATGAATTAACTATATGTGTTCACAACTATAATTTAACCTCGGATTCAACTACCAACCACTTTAACATATTTATTATATCGCTCAACAAGTTGAATTTATGTTGGTAGTAGTTCTTTTCTCACTTTGTTTGGGTTAAACCTGCAAAAGCCATGTTTGGATACAAAAATCTGAACAGAGCGAGCAGACTTGATATCATGTGATCACCGAGGAAATCGAGCGGAACTCATTTAACGAACAATCTTCAGCTTCTTCATGTAATTTGTTACAAACACAAAACAAAAACTTAACTTTTTTTGTACATACTACTGTTGCCATATTCATAGCGGAGACAGTTTGTCGAATTAAAAAAACATTTTAATAAATTCAATACGGCTAACCGCTATCCTACACGCAAGCAAAACAGTTCAAACTCACCCAGACCAAACTCAAAGTTAGTGAAGAACTCTATTATTTACAATGTTTCATATATATTAATTGGCTAGTTATAGCTTTCAGTATTTTTAATTGCACAAGTGCTTTGTCCACAAGAATTCACAAGTTCTTCATGACAATAAAGTATTGATTGATTGGTTGAAAATGTCATATGAAATTTATAATTTGATACGAAAAAGCAGTTCATAAAATATTCAAAGTAGCTCTTCCACATTTGTCAGAGGAAGGCCGATGTCATCTTCCTCAGATTCAGAATCACCTGCATCATGATTATTAATACACCTGAACTGCTCCAATGCAGCAAGTCTCTCCTCAATTTGTTCACTTCTTTTCAACAAAGTGTTTAACTTTGAAAACACCAATTTTCGGAACTCTATAAAAAAAATGTGATGGAAATAGATTTCTGCTACAGAAAAAGTTTACCAAAATTACCATCACTAGAATTATTTCCAATTATTGATGGACTATTTTGTGCATATAGGAGGATTTTAGGTGAAGAAGTTTCTCTTCCGTTAGAAGTTATCCCTTTGTGGCTCGATGTTGCTTTTTCACGATTTCTCTTTGGAGTAGGTACCTAAATTTCGTTCATCATTCATGAGAGTGTTTTTTCTGGATCTAAAACTCTTTTAAGTAATGTGGGACAAGAATAACCTGATTGTTTTAATTTTGATACTGGAAATGGGGGTAATACACTGTCGGTTTCACTCTCATTTTTTCTGAAGAGGAAAATGTCATATGAAATTTTGACTTCTCTTTTTTTTGCTCTTTCCTGAGCTTCGGTATTGTTGCCTTCAATCAATCAATCAATTTGAGGTCTCTTCAGCTGCTTGCAGCTTCCTCATACCATTTTCAAATTAATCTAAAAATGAAATTCATAGTGTATAAGTATTTGCTGTATTTGAGTGAAAAACTCACCCGATGTTCCGTATTTTCTAATTACACTGTGGTAATTTCATTCTTCTCCCTCAGGTGGTAGTTGTTGCTCCAAAATTGTCTTATTCAGTCGATTCTGGCTTTTCATGTGGCCAATCCATCAGAAAACTCAACTAATGAACACTTCTTCATTTTTCGCTGTGCATATAAACGAATCTTCGCCGTAATAATTTGAAATATTTACGTTGATTCAAATGAAGTGACTCATTTCAATTGGTATGAATCAATGGGAACACCATTCTTTTTTCTAGGACATCATCCATACTTTTAATTGGCCAATGCAATCTTCTTGAGTTCAATAAATCTCCTACCATCTTGATATCCAAGAGCTCAGAAACTATAAAGATCTATAAAGAATTCCCATTTCTTTCATTTTTTTCCAATTATATATATGATATTATTCTTTCCTTTTACAATATTTTCTATGATGATGCAACTACCATTTTTCAACAGACAACAATTGTCATTTCTCCTCTTACATTTGAAAGCGAAATTCTGGAAAGACATAATTCCATATTGGAAATCATGAACGTTGAATGGGTTATCTGATGATGGGTTCGAAGCAAAGAACAGTTCCGACTCACGAGAACAAGTTTTTTCTAGAATTCCAATGCATTCAATTTTGTAATATCTTCGCACTAACTGTTCCAATAGTTTTTCACTTTTTCTCAAGAGATTTTTGAGAGATGACTTAAAGTTTCCAAACGAAATGCACTGAAAGCATCTAATGGTCCAAACTTTCGAACATCAATACAGAGATGCAACAAATTATGTACATTATGAAAAATATAGTGTTCTCCATAAAGTATGCTGAAAGACGTAACAAAATGCGATGCATAATCTATATTTTCATTCATCATCATTCATTCATAAGCTTGTGCTGACTATAATGGTTATAGCTATATGTAAAGTATGTAAAATATTCTGTTTCAATATGCTCTTCAAAACTAGTGATCCAGTGTAAAGGAGGGAGCTCCGTAATTCTGTTGCCTTCCACTGTCTCACATCTTTCAGAGAGCGAGGTCTGCGAACAAATTCATTTGGTTCAGAAGTCTTCAGAGAGAGCAGCAATTTAGAAATGTTATCAACCGTTGTGCAGATAATCTGATTGAAAGTGGTCCCTACAGCCATAGTAAAATAAGTTTTTTCACTACACCTAAGCATATGAAGTGCTTGTAGTCAAGAGGCACATTTGTAACAGGTCGAAAACCGCAAACAGAATTAAAAATACTCTCTTCAACTTGGTAATCCTCATATAATTTTTTCTAAACTGCATGTTCGAAATATTTCTAGGAAAACCAACTCTTCCATCCTATAAATTCCTTTTATTGTACATCTCGTGCAACTATAAAACCCTGTATGACATTTCACTGATAGAACGAAAGATTTCGCCGGAGCATCACATATCAGTAAGCTTGTTTTCCATTTTTCATATAACCAAAATTTGATAAAATTTCCAATTCATGTGTTATCGAACATAAGAACTAATTGAAATTTTCAGGTTTCTTATAACCATAATATTCTCTTACAATATAAACTTTTTTCCCTTTTGTGTTAGAACACAAAACTGGCCAGAACCTTTAGAAGCAAGTCATTTTTTTTTGTTTCTTTCCACTCACTCAATTTTTTTTTAATAATACTATTTAGACCAAAATGATAATAACTTCATATCTGTTTTTTTTATGGTATTCAGTAATGTTCTTGTATCCTTTGGTGAATCAAATTCGGTAAATTCTTTAAATATATTGAGATT
This sequence comes from Gonioctena quinquepunctata, assembly GCA_018342105.1. NCBI lineage: Eukaryota > Metazoa > Arthropoda > Insecta > Coleoptera > Chrysomelidae > Gonioctena > Gonioctena quinquepunctata. Next base: position 18,609 of record JAFIRS010005311.1, on the reverse strand, counting down.
CGGTTGCAGGCGTTTTGGGGGACATATATTATGAATAGTTCATGCTGCTAACTGCTTTTTCAAATCAGTATTTCTATCATTATAATCATCACTGTAATTATTTTTCGAATAGGTCATAACAGGACTATCGCTATTACCAATATCCTGAACAGAATCAATTGTTTTTCAAAACTCAATAATATGACGAATTTCATCAATGACAAAAAATAATTGAATAAAAATGATCAAAAATAATTTTGCACTGAATAGGGAAAAATTATTTCTTCAATTGTTTGTTATTCTATAACAGATTCAGAAGCTTGCCGCGAATACAAATTAGGTATTTTCATTATTTTTTCGCAAATGTCAAAGCATACACATCCAAGGTGAAGTGGAACTCGTCCCCTTTTCAGAAGAATACTCAGGTAAAAGGGACTACAATGATATTTGATATGACAGAAACAGTCTTCAACAGTCATGAAAAATTATATATCACTGACATTTTGAGAAAGTTATATTATGAAACTACATTTTGAAAGATTTTATATATCAAAACATTCAACATATTATTACCACATAGTTTGGAGTTTTTTCAAACGGTATAATTTATAGAAGAGTATATACAGTATTTTTCCTTTTTTGCTGAAAAACTTGCATGATACTAATAGGATTTGATATTTCGGGAAACATTTATTTAAGTTAGTATTGTGACGCTGCGGGCACTATTTGATAAGAATGGCTCATTGGTAAAAACATTATTTTCTCAAATTCCATAGCTCGTAACGAGTTATGGATCGAATCAATAAGGTTGATTTGTTTTATTGGTATTTTCTTCGATAAAAATGATTTCGTCCCATTAAAAATATTCTTGATATCAAGATGAAATGGACATAAGAACATATATTGAGTAAATTAATTCTTTTAGCAGACTAAGAATCTCCTGAACTGTCCAAGAATATCAAAATATTTTTACAATTATATCAGACAGCTGAACCCTGCCACGCTTTCCAGTGGTTGTTTTTCAAAATGAAAATACTAAACGGTATTTCTCATATAAACTTGAGTTCGTCATTTTTATGCTTAAACTACTTTCTAAACCTTTCCAATAACTGAACCCCGCCACTCCACGTGTCTAACATAACCCATATATTTGAGCTCAATTGATCTATAAGTCCTACACACAAAGATCAACATTGATTTTTATTTGAATAGATGAAGCGTTTCTAACGTACGATACCTCTTTTTGAATAAGTTAGGAAGGGCATGCCTGTTGATACCTGATATACAAATATGCAGAACTTTATTAGGATTCACTAATAATTATGCATGTATACAAATTATTAAAAATATTTCTAGTGGTAACTTTATAATTTTTGAAATTTTCCTGTATTTTGATCTATTTCCATCAGTTTCATCAGCCCCTCTTTATTCAGATTGTGATTTGGAATTATTATATTTGGTTCTTATAATCGTCCCCAACTCCACAAAAGTTTGAATGGTTTCTTTTGGAACATCTGGGTATTTTCAAGTCTTTTCATACATTTTTTGTTAGCCCCTTTCCCTTTCTCAGTCCATGTTCAGATTTATAATATTTGAGGAATTCATCATAGAATTTTACAATTTTTGAAATAAAAAAAACTGTTGGTTCGATCAAACCACCTTAAGATAGGTGATAGACCCCAGTTGGTTAGGAACAATCATGTTCATTGATATCTTAGGTGTGGTCAACCAATTTGTTTTTTTATATTTTTTAGCTATACATCCTGCTATATCTCAGAATATATAGAATCTCTAGTTGTTCCAGGTCCATTATGAATGAGAGTTCATTTGGCCCTCAGAAGTGGATGAAGTACTAGAAGATTCATTTTTGGCGTTATTGATGTACTGAATGACACATTTGCCTTTTGGAACATCTGGGCCACCATATATTCATCTTGAATGTATGGGACCCCAAAATTCTTGGATTTTCCCTAAAATGATCATCGTCACTCTAGCTAGAGCATCCAATGGAGGGGGATGATCCTAAACTCCACCACCACTTCACACTCGGAAAAAATTCAGCCTGTGGGTCAGAATATAACTGACCGAACATTTTTCTTTCAAGTCTTCATATGACATTTTGGGTGAATTTATGGTCATGATTATGTTAAGAAGTTACTATTTCTCCGATTTATGGAACAACCAAAAGGTCAAATGAGAATCTATAACGTATCCTCTATGCAATCATAGGAGCATCATTCTTTTCAGATACAAATCCGCGAATTAAAAGTAAACAAAAGATAATATTTACGCCGTTATAAATCATACCCGTCGCAGCGTTGATGCCCATATAACACCAGCCAATGCGCCCAGTCATGCCATAAAGCATTTCAATAGTATCTGCCTAAACAGGAGAGCGACATGGATAAAATATCCAGTTTTTATTTATTGCTTTATTTAACGTCAGTCTATTTCTGCAATGCCAAGGAGCACACTCCTCCCAACCGGAAGTTTTGTTTCAGAGGTAGGGTTCTTTATCGAGCCCAATATCTATGAACTCTCGGGGCCGCCATCTTAACGTCCCCTGCGAAGGACAGCATATCTATCGTCATATCTCGTGCTCAGTGATATAACGCCTGCTGCTGCGAATATGCTGCTACGCTGCAGTTGTTCGGAGCATTTTTAAAGCGCACCTTCCTTGGCAGGTGGTCACCTATCCAAGTACTAACCACGCCCGATGTTTCTTGGCTCAGATATCGATAAAACTCCCGTCAACCTGACCAGCCACCGGTGCCCAAAAATATCGAATCAAACCATTCAGTTGGATATCTACGGCGAGACCTTCCGCATCGAGCGCCAGTAAATACATCACGAAACCAGACTGCGCCGGTCCGAATGAATTTAGGATTTCCACACAAATGGCACTAGAGAGAATGAGTCGTGATCCAGCAAGAGTACAAGTGAGTAGTGGAGAACGAGTGAAACCGACCTGTACCAATCAGTTACGAGTACCACCGAATCAGCACACCGACCCGCTAGTGAGAAAATATCACAAGTTGGTTGGATATAGTGTACAAGGTACAATTAGAAAATTGCCTGGAGCTTTGTTCCAGGTTCCAGAGTATTTTGGATAGAACAGTACCGATTGAGATCTATAACTAGACGCCACGCGAGATATCCAGTCCGAGAGTTACGAATAGTGAGTGAAACACGTGCCAGAGCACCGGTGAGCTCAAATCTTGATAGTAAGGCAGTCCAAGGGGGGTATCATGCGCGTAAAAATGTGAGTGGTTCTCTTGTTAGCCGAAATAGTGTATGATATAATTTGAGCATTACTGAGTGAACCTTCCCCGCCCCGCATGTGCTTTTGGTTGTTCTGCTACTTCTGTAAAGATCAAGGCTTTGCACCCCTCCCGTTGGATAGTAGTCTTTGCTTGCCATGTATAATGTTCGAAGCGGCCGTCAGCTGTTCTGTCTGTATATATATACCTGAATTCTCGCTTGCCCTGTATATAGTTTAAAGCGGCCGTCAGCCGTACTTTTTGTATATACGACTTCAAATAAATTGTTCTGCCCTATTTACGCTTGAGTATTTTATTTTTCTAGTTATACCCTCGAGTGAAACTGATTATTTCGCAGTCAACGCCCAGGTTCGAAACCCAGCCAAAGGCAAATAAAACCTGCCGTTCTGGGCCCGTTAGGCTTTGTCAATACTATAATGATCCCTGGAGAAAAACTAGCTTGCAGAGGGAAAAGACACAATTATTCTATAGGTACTAACAAACGATCCTCTTTATTCTTTTGCTTCTATATATGAAGTAATTCTTGTTCAACTTGTGTGTATGCTCAAATACTTATTCTTCTCTAATTGGATCTCCTACCTATTATGACTAATAATTATCAATCATCTTCGGTGTCAATTTGATTTTGCGGTTATAGACGTATCAGAATCAACTGTAATTTTGTAACGACTTTGTTTCTGCTCGCGGTTTTATACAGTCTGAAACCGAGTAAATCGAATCCTCATTGGTAGAAGTAGTCCATATTACACAAAGTGGAGTGGATAGAAAATAAAAGGAGAAGTTTATTGTAATTTTTTCACTTCATCATTTTTGTAGACCCTTTGTATTCGTGCTGATGGTGAAGATTTAAACCCATTGATCCTATCGAATTCTCATTGTTGAGAGGAATTGGAGGTTTTCACAGATGTAAAAAAACTGACGAGGTTCAATGGGGCGAACCATATAAACCATACAACAAATTATTTGAAAGGAGATGAAGAATACGATTGTAGCCTCTCTTTCTAGCTATCTAGAGCCGAGAGTACCAATATGAAATTAAAGAGGGGCTGTGGCCCCAGACTCTGATCCCAAATAATATGATATTATATGCGACCCATATCAAAATGTCTGATGGATAAATTCAATATTGCTGCAATATTTCTGAGATTGTATGTGCTGTTGAATTATTTTTGTCGTGCTTTATTATATTATACATTGATAGGAAATTCTCAAAAATATAAAATTGAACTTTATTGTCGAAGACTATCAGTATTTGTAACATTTCAGAATTATTTCTGAATATTGCAATTGTAATATACAAATACAATATTCCTGCATAATTTCTGAGATTTTGCAAATGCAATTGCAATTTTGGATTCATTTTTATTGCTTAGTTGATGGTTCTCCACAGAATAATTTGGTAATTTGTCAAAAGCAGGCTAAAATTTGGTAATAATAGCCGGGCACATACGAGAAGTATTTTTAAATTATCTATCCCGCTGTCCGGTCTGCCATTCCAATACCGCCGATCTGGTTTGCCACGGGACAGATCTTTCACTTTCCACAAACGTAAATATCCAATATTTCCTTCTCTTAACGGAATTTTTCTGTGACAGATCGGTTAGTTAGTTGCAAATTCCTTCAAATTTTGATGTGATTGGGCCGCGGGTTAGATATTTTATAGAAGCATAAAATTTCGAAATATTTTCGGTAGGAGTTCATGGAGAAGAGAAGAAAAGTTGCATTATTGGGTTTGTGTATAGTGGAAATTGGGAAAAAAAAATTACAAGCAAATACGGTGATCCAAGTAGATCGAAAAAATGGATCCAACAAAAACAAAAATATGGCCACATGCCCCTACTTCGTGAATTCAGAGAAAATGAGAATGTTGATTTCAAAAATTATTTGCTCATGGATGCTTCACATTCTGATGAATTATCACGTTCATGTCCAAGTTCATGTGAATTTCATGAGAAAAAATATGTTTTTATATATTTCAGATTTAATATCTCCATATATTACAAAAAAACGGTCATGCGGAAGTGTATTCCACCTGAAGAGAGATAAGTTGCAACTTAGATATTTAGCTACAAGTCGTTCATATGCAGATTTGAAATTTTCAAAGTGAATAGCTGCTCAAACCTTGGGATAATTATTCCAGAAACATGCGAGGCCATGTGGGAAACTTTAGCAAAATATCTTAAAGTAAGTAGTATATATTCATGTCTAGAATAAAGATATATATATATATATATATATATATAGAAGAAGGGTAGTCTCGTGACTGGACTAGTTGAAAATAACTATGAATTTGAAATAAACTTAGTAGAAGGGATATTCAACCTGCAACCTCAAGGAATATCCCTTCTACTGAGTTTCAAATTCATATATATATATATATATATATATATATATATATGGAGTATGGAGTATATTATAATAATTAGTAAGCTTAGAAACACTTGATGATGAATAATTACTCGACGGGGATGTCATAGGTGTACTAACTGTAGTATATGTTGAAAAGTTATGGGAAGTATCATTACTGGATGGGGATGTCATAGGGGTAGTAACTGTAGTATATATTGGGAAGTTATAGGAAGTCTGTTTTGAAGTCTGAATACATTTTTTTTGATCTGCAACGTCGACATATTCATTTAATTGTCCTTACACCTTGGGTAATGACTTTATGTATTATTAATTCGGCAAAAATCTGTTGTCGCTGTTCAAATCGTCTCATTTTGCTTACAAAGGGCATGCACAGGCTGTGGATTTCATCCTGCTCTTTTTTGGGTGTAGCCAAGGTTTTAATGCAGGCTTTCATAAATTCGTGTACGTCTGAATCATTGTCACGTTTTCTTTTATTTGTTTTTGAGGTGGCTTGAAAACCTGCAACAAAACACATCACCATCACTTCATTATTTTAGATGTCAGAAACAAAGGAAGAATGGAAGAAAATTGCGTTGGGTTTCAAGAATCTTTACGGTGGAGCGATCGATGGAAAGCACATACGTATAATACCACCTCCTAACTCGGTAGCTCTATACTATATTTTTTTTTCTAGCATCGTATTGCTAGCCGTGGTCAATCAGAATCATGAATTTGTGTATGTTAATGTTGGAAAGCAGGGTGGAATATCTGATGGCGGTTTATTGAATTCGACGCTTTTTGGCTGGCGTTTAAACTATAACAAAATGAACTTGCCCGATACTAATAAAACTAAAGAAAATATTCATTTCATTCTCATAGGCGACGAAGCTTTTCTTGTTGTGCCTAATTTGTTAACATCAGATCCAAAATCTACTTTGAGTCACGAAAAGCGCATATTTAATCATAGAATTTCACGCGCAAGGAATGTCATTGAAAATACATTTGGGCTAATAGCTGCAGTATTTAGAATATTACACACTGCCATGAATATTGCACCTCATAACATCAATTACGTCGTGCTGGCCATTTGTTATTTACACAACTTAAAAAATGTCCATCCTATGCCAACTCCACAACGCTTATTGAAACTACCCATCCGCACAATTCGCAGTTGAGGAACAGACAGAAATATTTTACAAACACCAATGATGTGATGCCACCATTACAAGCCAGTAGTGAGAAAAACAGTACGTCTAATGCAAAAAATTATCGTGAAAAATACATGGAAAAATAATACATGTCAGGTTCCGTGGCAAGAAGAAATGTTAAGAGCGGGAGAAAGTAAAAAAATCGTTAATTAATTTTATTGAGTTTAGCAAATATTTGTTTATAGTTTAGTTTTATTATATATATTATAATAAATAATAAAAAAGTGTATGTTAATTATTTCATAAAATACTATGTATTTACCGGTGTTTTTGTTTGATACATCTATATTGGACTGAGTATGAGTTTTGGAACTTTCAGTTGAAGTAGCGTCAAACGTGAAGTTAATACTATTTCTTTGTTCATCATTGATATCTCCTTCATTTCCAATCATTTCAAAATCCTGACTTTCTACATTATCTACTGACTGTAAAGGAGTATCCTGCTCTTTCGTAAACAGTAGTAAATTATGGTAACTACAAAAAGTTAACTATAAATGATTCAACCAAATCGTACTACCCTCAAATATGGCGACTGGTCTTAACTGAGACTACCTATATTATTATAATTATTACAGACATTAAAATATTCTCTATTCGAGCAAAATGTATTTTTTTGTTTAAAAAATAAAAAATTAAATGTTTCATTTTCAAAAATTAAAATATATAGATAAAGTCAGGCGAAAAGTTCAACAAAAACAAAAATACTACGCGATAAAATAAGAAATAAGTATTTAAGTTCCATAAACCAAATTAAACTTACCAGAGACTGGGTGTAAACACGTCGCCTTTACCTAATCTACTTCTGGTACTTTCTTAAAAAAAAATAACTTCCTTTTTAAAAGCATTTCTCATATTTTGAATTTTTTTTTCACATCTTTAATGGTGATACATATTACCGAAATTATTAGTTTCAAAAAGTTCAGAAGCTCTCCATAAGCTTGCACCTGTACATTTTTGTTTAAGCACCGAACCTCGACCGTTGTCAGGATTTGACGTGCGTAAAAATGTAGGCTATTCAATTTTTATTAGATTTTTTCTTTGATTGGAAGGATTATGAACTTATATTAATTCAAACTGTTTGCAAAATCCTTTTCCACCTTTGCAGTTGCGATTGTTCTCACGTACTGATTGATCGACATTCAACTAAAAAAGATATATTATTATATTCATAGGTAATTCCCAAACTTGAACTACTTTTACGTTAGGGTTAGGAGAAATGCTAGAGAGATGTGTTTAGAATACTCTGTCGTGAATCACATGGGAATGCATGACTTGCATGAGTTTTGAGTTCGAGTTGTATTCGGTTTCGCACTGTTTGCAATTGGAAGTGTGAGTGAGGTTAGGACAACTCCGATTACATAAATTGAACAGTTGAGGTGTGAGAGGTTTCGCTCGAATATTTCTTCAATAATAGGGAACACACATGATTTTATAAAAATGTATCTTCGCATCAGTTCCATACTCAAAAATTATATTTTATGAAAATAATTTCTCAATTCCCAAAATTTTGTCGAAATCTAAAAGTGTTCCTCAATTCAAACTCGATTTGACCTTCACTTGAATAACCTGTAGCATGTAAAATTTCTTTACTGTAGTTTTCTTCTTTTTTATGTTTTTTTTCATTCGGAGATTGCCATACTTCCGCCGGACTACTTATATCTAGGAATTTTCCGAATTCAGTAGGAGTACCGCACGTGAATTCATGATAGGTCGACTTGCCACTTACGGAGCATTCCTTTGGAAATTACTACTCCTAACCCACAGGTCTATTTCATTGGAAATTTCATTAGTTATCAGCTCATTCTTGAGTTCGCTATTTTCTGAAATTGTCTAGTTTAGTTTTCATTCATTTTGGGAAGTAAATACGTTCGTAGTAAAGGAATGTGAAATACGATTTAGTCTTTGGCTATCTTCGTGAAATCTCATCGTTGTTCGTTTTCATGGAAGTTGATTTCTTCCAATGGGCAGCTATCGATGCGGGTCACGTGAGCTAGGTTTCCTATTTGCAAGAGGACGGAAAAGACGGGAGAATCCAAGATGACGTGACGGCAAAAGGTTCGGTTATTTGGGAAACCAGGGGTTTTCACAATTTCCACTCCTACCGCGGGATTCCGGATTTGACGATGGAGATCAATATGATACTGCTATTTATTGCTCATCTATGCATGAGGACTTTCCTATGGTTGGCGCGGTCGCCTGTATTTCTACTTGGGGGGGTCTGCGGCTGGGACCGTTCGGATCGAAATCCTTAGTGGACCACTCTTTGCCGCAGCCCCATGACTACCACATCTATCTAGCACTCCTGGCCTGGAGAAACCTTTCTTCCGCCAGGGAAGGAAAGCATGCTTGGAATTTTTTTTCAAACGAGTCTCCGCAGAGGACGACTGTTAGCCCAGGACCTCAAAGAGGTCTCTGGTTACCAGGGAAAGCTCCTTGGAAGCCGTCGCCAGGAAGCTAGCATTTGTGCCCACTTCCTGCCCGCCGCCGTGATGCTCAACAACAAGTTGATGTGCATCTTACGACTCGCATGCCATGTATGGGCGATTTGGAAAATTTAAAAGTTCGTTTAAAACAATGAGTTTAAAACAATAAATAGGTGTATATGGGATTGAAACTAGGTATGTTACTAGAAACAAACCTATACCAATAAGGGTATAGGCGGACAACATATTAAAATGACATGGCAGCTGGTGACCAGGAGTTTTGCCCCCATAGGTTGCGGCTCCTAAGGGGGTGCCAATCTCGTTGGCGGAGGGGGGCGTTGTAGTCCATGAAATCATGATATATTTCAATGGAACTACGTAGAGCTATTAAAGAAATAGTCTTCAAAATGCTCTTACTTTTCAACCCAAGTTCGGCTAAGCACTTGGTACTCTCCCTGGGCATTGCCCCCTCGTTCCTACCACTATTGGTAGGACTTCGGCTTCGGTGGCTTGATACCGTTGCCGGAGTTGCGGTAGCAGTTGGCTATATTTTTCGATTTTTGAATTGCGTCCTATGGCCAGATTTTCCCCATCTTCGTGGCGGTCTGTTACATCGACCACGAAGACCGTACCCTGGCTTTGTATCACCAGGTCAGGTTTGAGATTCCCGCCACAGGGAGCGACCAACGTCGGCTCCACCATTACTGCTACCGTTGGGCCCTGCTTTGTTGACTCTGCTACAATGAGGTCGCGAATCTCATTGTGCCTTCTAATCCTCGATGGTTTCGTGTATCTGCACTGACCAAGAATGTGGCCCAGCGTCTCCAACTGGGTATCACATTGGCAGCAGTTGAGGTTAGGTACTGGAACAGCCCTATTCATGGCCACCCTGTTAGCACACGAATTTGTTCTCATTCTGAGGGCTGTTATCATACGGCACGGCTTGAGGAGTTTTGGCTCGGCAAGCCATGCGTTCGATATTTGGGAATCCGTGAAGGCCGCGACGGATTTCCCTTGAGAATCTTGACTGTTCCATCTGTCTGGAACTCACATATCGTTATACGCAGATGACACTTCTGTTGCCTGCTCTGGAGAATCACTAGCAAATCTGAACAACACATGTACTGAGGCCGCAAATTATATCAATAATTATTGTCAAAAGAACAACCTTATATTGAATCAAAGCAAGACTGAATTAATCATGTTCTCCTTGAAGGATTTAAATAAAAGTTTTATAATAAAATTACATGATGAATCTTCCGAACAAAAGCAAGTAGTAAAATACTTGGGAGTCTTAATAGACTCTAAACTTTCATGGACGTATCAAATCGATAACGTTCTAAAAAGATTAGCGAGACATTGTTTTGTAATCTGGCAACTTCGATCAAGAATTGATCACAATCTCTTGAAATTGTACTATTATTCATACGTTTATTCGACCATGAATAATGGGATTCTAGCCTGGGGCAACAGTTCCAGGTCTAATGAAGTTTTTATTCAACAAAAAAAGATTGTACGTAACATGATGTTCAAACCCAGGACGTTTTCCTGTCGCCAATTGTTTAAACAACTTGAGCTTTCAACGTTCCCTTCTCTCTTCATTTATAATTGCATATTATATATAGAAAATAACCCAGCTATTCTCAACCAGTCTCGTGAAAATATGGTACACAACTTAAGGCAAAACTTCAATATCAATATACCATCCCATCGTTTGTCAACTGTGGCTAACCGTCCGTTGGTTTTGCCGATCAAGTTATACAACCACTTACCCACTAGGCTTAAAATATTATCAAATGTGAACAAATTCAAATATGAAGTTCGAAAACTTTTAGTTAACGGGTCTTTTTATTCGGTTCCGGAATATATGTGTTGTAACCTGGTATAACCACCTACTCATGTACACTTTTATACAATGTCCTTCATATACTTCTTTATACACTGTTCTTTATACACTGTTTTTTGTCTCTACACTCTGTTTTTATATACATTAGCATATATTATATTATTATATACTATACTATTATATATTTGTATTCTGTAATGATTGTTTTTCAACAGATTATTTAAAATTGACCTGACAATATCCTATACTTATGTATGTATTAGAAATAAAGAAATTAAAAAAAAATCTTGCAAGCTCTCTTTTCCTCATTTTGGTGTAATAGCTTTTGAGGATGACCGGGTCTACCGGCCAGTTTATTCGAGCCACTCAAGCCAAGGATTGCAGACGGGACTCCATCTTGGTCCCGGCGGACAGAGCTTGCATTACTGGGTCGGGGTTATCCACAAATTTCAGGCCAGCTTTTAGGGTTGCTGAGGTTAGGAGCCATTCTAACCTCGGAATTCCTAGTCCCCCGTCTTTCTTGCCGCAGTATAAAAGCCCATTTGTTGTAGCCTGCGGCAAGTGGAGAATTTCTCTGATCACTACCCGCAGCTCCTGGTCTAGTGCCCTGATTTCATTCAGGGATGGGATTGCGCGAGTCAATCTGTGCAGGTAGTGCGGGACTAGGTAGGTGGTGATTAAGTCTACTTTCTGGGCCGGTTTCAGTGTCAGCTTCTTGACTCTGCTGAGCACTGATGCAAAGTTAGCTCCTAAGCCCTCGATAGACATTCCTGTCCAGGGAGAGAAGGTGGTGCCTAAGTAGACAAGGTGATCACCGGCCCCGCCGCCGTGATCCCTTCGCCACCGCTGAGTGTCAACCCGAGGTCAGCCAAGTACCAGGAGTTTTTGGTTCTTGTGACCCCTCTAGGTATGCTTCCGTGACTCTCAGCTGACGTCTAGCTTGCTCGACATTCTGAGCCAGGAGTGAAATGTCGTCTGCAAAAGCAAGGCTAGATACACTTGTTTGATCATTGATCTTTACCCAGGTTGACTTTCCAACGCTAGTAGTAAGGTCATTACTACATTGAAAAAAATGGGTCAGGGGTCACCTTGCTTGACCCCGCGTTGGAGGCGTATCTCAACTGGTGCCTTCAGTTCAATCGAGGTTTGCACATCGGTGTAGGCGTCGACCACCAGCCTCGTGAATTCCGGTGGAAGATCCTTTTTGCGCAACGCTGGCTCTAGTACCCAATGTGGTACCGTGTCAAACGCCTTAGACACGTCCAGAATCGTTGCGACCAGGTCTTTGTGGACTTTTGAGTGCCGTAGCACTTCTTCGAAGATTTGTGCGTTGTTGAAGCACCCCGCCTCTTTTATGAACCGTTTCTGCCGGGGTGAGAACCGCACTACTCCTCTAGCTCTCTGGTCTAGAATGCCGAAATAGATTCGGCTGAGGATGGAGGAGATCGTTATCGGACGATAGTTTTCCGCTTTACTATCGTCCTTACACTCTTTGGGGATTTAAATTGTGCGGTTCTTTCTCCACTCTGATGGTATCAAGCCAACTACCATTATTAAGTTGAAAAAGAGATGGAGAACTTCGATCACGGCGGCCTTTTTCACGACACTTGGACGGAATCCGTCGAGGCCTGCCGCCGTGGACTGGTTGATTTGGGAGATTCTTTCTTTAATTTCTAGGAACGAGATGACGCCCAATACTCGATCCACATTTATTGGGACCTCGTTCTCTCCCAAATCCGGATACTGTACCTCCAGCGGATTTCCCCATAAATTCTGCCGTGCCGTGCCACTATGCCTGGGTTTTTGCGGAACAGTTCTTGGGTCTGCGAGTGGCGATAAGGCTGAATATTACCTCTACCGCGGACCTTTCGCCTTTTTGGCGGCTTTGGTCGGCTTTCCCTTCCGATACAGTCTAGGACCATTTGATATGGTTGTCTTTATCTGTTTGGTCCACGGACTGTTCTTCTTGGGGTACCTTCCGCAGCGCGCCTGCGAGTAGTTCAAGTGAGTTAATTTTATCTCAGGAGGCCGTCTGGCATTTTGGGGCAACTGTTGAGCCAGAGCTGACGTGACGACCTCGGTGCGCCACTCCCTGTTTCACGGGGAAGTGTCACGCTGCTGGATTACCTCATCCATCTCGATACGTGCCGCGGCATCATTTCTCAATATCGGTGGAGAGGCAGCCCGCTCGCAAGCGGGCTGATCGGGCGGATCTATTGGGGGCCCCGCGGCTCCGAAATGAGCTGCTATGTAGTCATCTCGCCTTTTTTTGTATCGGGTTTCAGCCCTTTTATCACGAAGTTGTTTTAGAGTTTTTGTTTGTATTAGGGGCCCCATTCTGTGTTTGACAATTCTCCCGTCGCCTTGGTACCTCACTTCGTATTCTAGCATAATGCGCATTTCCTCTTCAGTGAAGTCCTGATTATGTCTAGGTATCCTCACTGCGGGCGGCTGAACCCTGAGTGTACCAGCAGCTCTGGCCTCGTTTCTGGCGACGGGATGCCTTAGCCGCTCGTGTTGGGATAATCCACGTTGCGTATCGTAGGACTCGCCGGCCGGCCGAGCCCTACCCCCGGTTCACTCCGGGACACGGCACACCGCCGAATGTTTCTTAGGAAATAGTCTCTCGCAATTAGTGCACTCAAAAACTATTTCGGAGGCTGGGTGTACCCCCTCGGCGTGGTTAATTTGCTCATTCAGTGCAATGAATACGAGGTTTCTGCCCGCGCGGAGACAGCGCGGACAGGAACGCTCTGTGAAAGGTACTACCTCGGATCATCCGGTACATCTTCGATGACCACTACTTCATCACCCTTGTTTAAGGGTTGCTCTTCTGCGTTTGGAGCCAACTCGTCATCCGATTCATCACTGTCAACAATGAGAATCGGTTCGTTTGCCGGTTCATTGCTTTGGGTCGTTGGTAATTGTTGATCCTCCTGAGGTTCCGGGTCTGTATGAGGATCGTTTACAGACCTGGCCGAGGCACATCTTCTTATTTATTAAATTGTATCGAGCATTTTTAACAAACCTCTTCGGCTAGCTAGGCCTAAGAGGAGACCTACCACCCTAATGCCAAGTGTCACTCTTGACACGCCTTCCAAGAAACACTGTTAACTATGTTTCCCGGGTGGATCCTTCTGGTGACCAGCCGGGATTTGCTGACCAGAAGGTTGGTCGGCACATTAGCCTGGCATACCTCACCCTTCGGGACGAGCATTGCCAGTTGATGGCGTCGCCACGTAGAGGCTGTGCTATGAACGGCAGCAGGTTCCTCTTGCGCTTTCACAACTCCCACTGCCGCGGAGCAACTTACTCTCGTCAGAGACGGACAAACAACTGTGGAAAGTGCAAAAGAAGAGCACTTTTTTCGCGAAAGAAAAGCACTTAGAGAGAGGGGTGTCAAGCCTCTAGATGTAGCAAATACTTCCCGCCAATCACAAATGCAAGCCCATCCTTAAGAGAGTCATAGTTACTCCTGCCAAGGGATGCATTCCTATAAGCCAGGTCATTGTGTTGTGGATTCCTCAATTCCCCATTTTTTCGGCGTGATCAGCTACCGTAATGGTCGACATTTTCGTGGACTCGACATGAACCCTTCATCGAAGGCAAATTTTTGTATATAGCTGTGTTGTATAACGAAGTAAATTGTTATAAGGTGCTACAGAGGACTTTACCTTGTTTTATGGAAGACCTTATTCTTAGGAGGACTTTGTTTTTATTTTGAGAATTTTCCTATGAGGAAAGTTGTGTTTTGTTGTGCGTCTGAAATATTCCCGTTTCCGATTTTGATTCGGGGATATGATGGTTTTGGACATCTGATTCAAAAGAGAGGAGTAGCTTTCCCTGTCAGCATAACGGTGAGATACTGGGAGGAGTCTGGGCTGGGTTTACTCATGAGATGTGACTCGAACGCCTATCACATACTGTGAGGTAACGTAGACACTGATCCCAGGGGGGGAATACCCTGCTAGAATGCATCAGCACCAGCAACCTTGAAATAATAAACGAGGACTCGGAACCCACGTAGTTTACACCAAGAAGGAAATTGGACAGGTGACTCACTGAATGAAATCCAATCATGGAAAGTATCACAGGATGAATCCCTATCGGATCATCGACACATTCTGCACAAGATAAGTAACATAAACTAACGGAAAATAAAGTATACAGGAATCCACGGGCCATCAGATATGACCTCTTCCGAAAGGAACTGAAAGGCAGACTCGTAGGATTACCGTCAGAGTACGGGAATGGGGCCGAGATAGATACCGCAGTAAGGTACCTCAACAAGGCGATAATTTCCTCGTACAAAAATAGCTGCTCTCTGAAAGAGAGGACATACAATGCGAGAACGCCCTGGTGGAACTTGGATATCAAAGCCACCGAAGAAAAACAGGAAAGCTTCCAAACAAGGCGAAAAAAACCCTGGTACCATTCCACTGAGAGAACTATGAGAGAGTACAAAAAATCCATACGGCAATCCCAAAGAGACGGTTGGCGTGCCTACTCCGAGAACATTAACACAATGTATTCAGCGAGGCTCTGCAAAAATCTTTCAAAAGATCCAGGGAAGGAAGTGGCTATACTGCCCCTACCTCATAGAAAGGAAACCACATCAGCGGATCACAACACCTGATCTCGATACACTTCCCTGAATCAAAAACGATTACTCAACCACCCTTGAGAACAAGCCCTCGAGGAAACCTCAGATGGACTACAAAACAGCCTCAAGAGTGTTAACGCATGTAAAAGTAAGATAGACTGTAAAGTCGTTCTCACCATTCAAATCACCAGGATGGTATACTCCCGGCTCATCTCTAAGAGGGATAGTATCATTCTCCTGATTATGAGCATGTCTGGCCCTGGGCTACATACCAGAGGCATGGAGGCCAGTTAAGATCGACTTCATCCCAAAACCTGGGAAAACCGACTACTCCCAGGCCCAGGCGTACCGACCTAACGTCCTTTCTCACGAAAACGCTCGAAAGGCTGGTAGATCGGCACATCAGAGAACAATCATTGCACAAGCACCAATATGCCTACCAAGCAGGAAAGTCCATGGGCACAGCTCTCCATCACCTTGTATATAGGATAGAGAGAGTACTGGCTAGTGGGCTCTCCGTGGCAATACGTCATTTGGCTCTATCTACCACGCTGCGGTGCGGCATGGAATCGATCCCACCCTCATGAGGTGGATCAAAACTATGCTATCACAACGAGTGGTAACATCAGAATTAAACAGGAGAACCGAGCTGCCAAGGTATCAAGGAAGGAGTTCTGTCACCCCTTTTATGGTGCCTAGTAGTGAACGAGCTTCTCACAGAACTAAATGGGTCAGGACTGTATACACAAGCGTATGCAGATGACTTGGTCATGCTGGCTCAAGACCATCCGTTAAACCTGCTAGGAGAAATCATTATGACAGCTCTTGGCAGAGTAGAACAATGATGTTCTGCCGGCGGTCTGAGAGTCAACCTGGTACTCTTCACCAAGAATTGCAAAATAGAAACTCTTCCAGAGAAGACAGCTTCCGTACAAAGGGTCGACCAAACACCTTGGAGTCATCATAGACTCCAAGTTGATCCGGAACGAGCAGATCGAAAATCGAACCAAGGAAGCTACTTGCTCCTATTGGGCATGTAGAAGAGCTTTCGGTAACACGTGGGGTTTGACACCCAAAACCCTACACTGGATATAAACGGCCCACGTACGGATCCATAATTTGGTGAACCCGCACCACAAAAGGCAAGTCCAGAAACGTACTTGATAAAGTACAACGGCTACTAGATCTCTAGAAGTTCTACTAGGAGTACCACCTCTGCACCTTGTCATTGAGCATGAAGCCATGCGTGCTGCATACAGACTCAAAGGCGCTAGCCAATGGATCGGTACTGAGGCAGACCATGGACACTTGGCTATTTGGAACAAGGCAAAGGAAGGATATCTATTCCTATTAACGAAAAGAGACAGTAACCCGCGTGTTTCGGATTTCAGAAAATGGCCCAATATGGCTATTCCTACAAGGCAGGAATGGAAAGACAATGCGCAGTCAGACCCCCAAACTATGGAACAATCTGGTACACAGATGGATCAAGATTTGGGGAAGAAATGTCCGGCGCAGGGGTCTACGAAGAAGGAACAAAGAGATAAATCTCAGTTGCCCTAGGCAGATATGCCATAGTGTTCCAGGCTGAGGTATATAGTATACACATCTGTGCCCAGGAAAACCTGTACAATAAAAGTAGAGGACACAATCACCTGAACAGACGAGACATGGTCGCACATCCTCGCTGAGTGCTCCGCTCTAGTGCACCAGAGAGAGATCAACCTTGGGAGCATAATTCTGAACCCAGAGGACGTCAAGGAGATTCACCTGGGGAAATTGCTGAATTTCGTCAAAGAATTCGGCATGCCCAGCTGACTTTTGAGAGAATGTAGGGGAAGTGATATGAAAGAGTGTGGATGAGTTCTTCTAATGCAGGTTTTGAGGTATTTCCCTATTTTTTGCATAGATATATTTTCAGTACATGGAAGTGACTTCCAAATCCCGATTCCCGAATAAATTCAATGATGAATGGGTTTATCATTGATTTGTTGAAAATATAAACAGGATGTTCATAAAATCATTCTTTTTTGAAACAGCACTCTTTATGTTAAATACTAATAATTTTTAATGGATTATTTCATTTGTGCCTGTTTATGTGAAGGTGAGTGTGCTTTGTGTTTGTGCTTTTGTAAACCTATCTCTGTGGGGATATGTGTGAGAATTTTTACGGAGCTCTGGGGACTTGCACACCTCCGCCTGTGTTGTGGGGACATACACGCGTCCCCGTTACGTAATCGTCAAATGGAATGCTTTGTTTTCACTTTTTGGCTACTGTAGTTCAGCAGAAGTTTGGTTTTCACAGTACTCCATCCAGCACTCTTTATGGAATTCAGTCTTCTCATCCCGCATGGGGTGAAAAGCCACATTCAAATTCGTCCCCTGAGCGGCAAAAAATGACACGGGGTGTAAAATGCACAATGCTTCAATGTTCTGAGGACAAAAAAATTCGCTTCGACGTGGCGCCCCCTAGGTGATATACAATGTGTGTAAACCTAATAGGGAGATAAATATATTTGTGAAAAAATAATTAATGCTCAGTCTTCGTGTGTAAAGTATATGCATACAGTCGAACGTTGTCGGGACATCTCAGTTCGGTTGAGAAAAGGCATCAAATGCTGACCGCCTATTCCACTCAATCTTGTTATTTTCATCCTGCTTTGTCTTGTCTGACTGAATTGAAATGTTACGAGATGTATTTTAGCGATGATTACATCTAACCTTACCATGTTTTTAGGTTGTATTTGGCAACTCATTTGATATCTTTTTGTTGTACCTCATTTACATTTGACATCACGAAACTATGTTTTCCACATTTTTTATTCCAATATGAACTCTATTCATCTCAACAAATTAATATATATTTTATAAAATTATTCAAAAGGTTATATTGTTGAAAAGGGAAACATTCTCAATTGAA
>JAFIRS010005310.1:0-60334 GCA_018342105.1 Gonioctena quinquepunctata | reverse complement strand
GTTGTTTTCCCGATTAATCCAGAGTGGAATTTCCAGCAAATAGGTGCGCAAAGATATTGGCTTTTTCCTGGGCAGTCGTTGCTAGTGTTCTATCTTCTTTGGTTAGAGGAGGAAATGAGCTGGAAGTGAAGTTTCTTCCCACAGCTTTGGCGAAAGACCAAAATGAACGGGATCCGTTAGGACATTCAGGAAGTTTTGATCTAATTTTGGCATTGTGGGCATCTTTTGAGCATTCTGTTGTCTCTTTGCATATGCCTCTAGCCTCGACATATGCTGCTCTGGTCTCAGGGCCCGGATTTTTTAGCCATCGATGGTATGCTGCATGTTTGGAAGCCACAGCTCTAGAGCAGTTTCTGTTAAACCAGGTCTTGTCGGATGATGATGATTTCAGAAATTGTCTCAGCACATCGTGTTGGATCTACTGAAGAGAAACAAACTCTCTTCCATGGAAACGCTGAGAAAAACATACGAAGACCTTCCCAGTCGGCCGAATTGTAATGCCACATGAGACGGGGTGGTATTGTGCAGCTCGATGGTAAATGGAAAGAGCATGTTGTGGAGATGAGGGTGTGATCAGAGTTTCCAAGTGGGGCACAAACTTCTATTCTATACGGGTCAGGATTGGTGGTGAGGAAAAGATCTAGTGTATTGGCAGACTGGTTGTTGACATCAGGGATGCGGGTTGGTAGCTCGACCAGTTGTTCTAGACCATGAGTGATGGCGAAGGCCTCGGCTTGACGACCCGCATCATCTGTTTTGTTAGAGAATTTGAGCCAGGCAGCGTTATGTACATTAAAGTCTCCCATGATTATGGTTTCAGCTGTTGGATGGTTCTCCTGAATGTAGTCCAGTTTGAGTGATAAAAACTCAAAGAGGTAGTTATATGAAGGTTCATTAGGTGATAGGTAAAGGCAGCAGAGGAACTTAGTCAGTTTGGTATCAGATAGCTTGAACCACATCACATCAAAGTCTTTCGGTTCCAAACTCTCTTCACGCTGGCATAAAAGGTTAGCCTTAGCGTAAAGGCAGACTCCACCTTTGAACCTGAATCGAGAATGGAGTTCGTAACCAGGACAAAGCATATGGACCTTGTTGGTGGACGAGTTTACTTGTGTTTCTGTTAGAGCCAGAATATCCGGTTTTTTCGTCTGTAGGTGATGGTGGACGTCATTGATGTTCTTGTTGAGTCCGCGGATGTTGCAAAAATTAATCTTTAATGTTGAGTCCCCTCGAGTACCTCTCGCCCGGAAATCCGAATGGAGAGGTATTTTGCTTCCGGAGTGTTTTACTCTAGGAGACTTCATCATTATTACTATTAGGATGCACCTGAAAATAAAAGAGGAATTGGGGAAAAGGAAAGAGGGAGACCGGAAAGTATCGACCGAACACTGAAACATGGAATGATCCATTTCACAGCACACAAAGTCGATATGGTGGTATTTCACCGGGCGATGAGACCATCTTCCACCTACGGTTATCCTTTTAGTCGCCTCTTACGACAGGCAGGATTTACCATGGGGCTATTCTAAAGCCGACCCCATACAGAAGGAATAAATATCACATGTGAAATGATGCGTTAATAAAAAACAGTTCAATGACCGTGAGAGGCGCAATCGTTCGCTATCACCTCTCGAATACGGAGTTCGATTACAAATCGGATGCCTTTCCAATTTCTAAAGAAAAAATAATTGTTCATTCATCGACAAACGATATGCAGAATAAGTGACCCGATTTTTCAGAATGGACGGAGTATGAGCCCCCAAATAATAATTTAATAATATTTATTCATTCATTTATTACAAAAATATAAAAAGAAAAAATGAATGAATAACAATAAACTATGTGGTGATTGAACATATTAGAATTATCAACCTATCCAAAAAAGAACATGTTGTGTTTTCTTCAAGCAACTCAGTGGTATTTTATTAGACTATTTCACGAACAAAGTGAAAGGTCAAAAAATTTTAATTCGGCAGAATGAGAGGAAGAAATTTAATAATAATAAATAATTCAAATTTAATTATAAGTCTAAAAATTTAAATTCGGCAGAATGAGAGGAAGAAATTTAATAATAATAAATAATTCAAATTTAATTATAATCATGAAATATTTATTTTAACTATGAACAATTTGTTTTAATTATTATTTGTTACCTATAAAAAAAAATTATGAACACGAAACATAATACATTATTCTTGACTATAATTATTTTAAATGGTGCAATTGTAAAAAATTTAAATAGTATGACCATTATTAGGTGGATAAATATATTGTTGGTATTATTACTTGATGTATTGATTTGTTGAAAATATAAACAGGATGTTCATAAAATCAGATGTGGAATCATCTGCGACTGACAGATAAACTTTAGTCACTATCTTCCATCGTCAAGATAACCTCTTGTGGGGTATTCATGTTGAAAAGGGAAACATTCTCAATTGAATATTGATAGAAATATTTTTCTGTGAATAGAAAAATCCACGATTAAAATGAAGTTATTTTTTGTGAATGTCTAACAGAAAACAACTACTTCCCCGGCTAAAGCCACGCTGGACATTAAAATATAGTTATTTGATTTTCCATTCCAGTCTTAATTAAGAACTCATAAAGATGAATGAGGCAAAGAAGAATGTTTTCCAAAAGAGAGTACTCACCAGAAATCATTCGTAACATTGACGCAGGAGAGACATCGCATTCACTAGGTCTTCAATACATTTTTGTCGACGAAAATCTATTTCACGCTTCCACGATCATCAGGAAGACCGGAAGAAATGGGAAACACATTTTCAAGAAGCAATCTCACTTTGCAAAGATGGAAAAAGTTAGAATCATTTCTTTTGGAGAGACACTTTGAAATTAGTGTTTTCTGACATTAAAACCTGTCATGGGGTATGATAGATTGATTTGTTGAAAATATAAACAGGATGTTCATAAAATCAGATGTGGAATCATCTGCGACTGACAGATAAACTTTAGTCACTATCTTCCATCGTCAAGATAACCTCTTGTGGGGTATTCATGTTGAAAAGGGAAACATTCTCAATTGAATATTGATAGAAATATTTTTCTGTGAATAGAAAAATCCACGATTAAAATGAAGTTATTTTTTGAATGTCTAACAGAAAAGGGAAACATTCTCAATTGAATAATGATAGAAATATTATTCTGTGAATAGAAAAATCCACGATTAAAATGAAGTTATTAAAAATCTGAAATTGAAAATTTGCATTTTCATTCAGATAGTTATTTGATTTTCCATTCCAGTCTTAATTAAGAACTCATAAAGATGAATGAGGCAAAGAAGAATGTTTTCCAAAAGAGAGTACTCACCAGAAATCATTCGTAACATTGACGCAGGAGAGACATCGCATTCACTAGGTCTTCAATACATTTTTGTCGACGAAAATCTATTTCACGCTTCCACGATCATCAGGAAGACCAGAAGAAATGGGAAACACATTTTCAAGAAGCAATCTCACTTTGCAAAGATGGAAAAAGTTAGAATCATTTCTTTTGGAGAGACACTTTGAAATTAGTGTTTTCTGACATTAAAACCTGTCATGGGGTATGATAGATTGATTTGTTGAAAATATAAACAGGATGTTCATAAAATCAGATGTGGAAAAATTTGGGAAAATCAGATGTGGAATCTATTGATAAAATATTTTTCTGTGAATAGAAAAATCCACGATTAAAATGAAGTTATTTTTTGTGAATGTCTAACAGAAAACAACTACTTCCCCGGCTAAAGCCACGCTGGACATTGAACTACATCTGATAGATATTCTGAAAAGGCCCTAACTCAAAAGAAAAAATCTGAAATTGAAAATTTGCATTTTCATTCAGATAGTTATTTGATTTTCCATTCCAGTCTTAATTAAGAACTCATAAAGATGAATGAGGCAAAGAAGAATGTTTTCCAAAAGAGAGTACTCACCAGAAATCATTCGTAACATTGACGCAGGAGAGACATCGCATTCACTAGGTCTTCAATACATTTTTGTCGACGAAAATCTATTTCACGCTTCCACGATCATCAGGAAGACCGGAAGAAATGGGAAACACATTTTCAATTTCAGATTTTTTTCTTTTGAGTTAGGGCCTTTTCAGAATATCTATCAGATGATAGTTCAATTCCAGCGGGCTTTCAACGAGGAATTTTCTGTTAGACATTTCACATCTTCATTTAATCGTGGATTTCTCATTCCGAAAAATATTCTATCAATATTCAATGAAATGCTTTCTACTTGATGTACTTGGAGTACTCCTAAAAGTATTCACTATATGCTGATGATGTTCAGCACTAAGATGTAAATACGATTTCATCGAGTTCGAACTTCCATGTCCAGTAATTTTCATAGCTTGTTGTTCACTAACGCCGTATTGTAGTAACTGACTAACTGCAGTGTCGCGATTAGAGAAATTTGTTATTTTTAGTTTTTTAGTGTCTAATCCTATCTTTTCTGCAGAGAGTTTTGTCCATTTTGATATTGTATTAATACCAAATGGGCAATTCTTGTACCAATTATTATTATTATATTTATTCCACTTGCCATTCACTGTCAGTAAAAGTCTGTCATTGATTCCCCTTTTCGATATTGGTTTCCTGTATAAACTCACAGGGCACATTTCAAGATTTTTAAAATTTTGAGTAAGCCATTTAGTATCTGCACAGTTTTTATCACCACCTTGGCGGGTTTTGGGAAATATCGGGTTATATGCAATTCTGTTTGTTAAACAGCCTTTGTTGTCAGTCTCTTCCTTAAAAAAATGTAACATGGAAAAAGTTGCTTCGTTACCTCTCCAAGCTAGTTCTACTGCAGCTATGTGAAAAAACTTCTTTTGGAGTCCCTCTGGCGTGTCTAAGCACATATTTCTATATTCGTCTGAAGTCATAGCGACAGCTTGCAACAATTTTCTCTTACTATCTCGAGCCGCCCTCGCCTCCTTGAACATTATATCTTCGAAGGGATCAATATGTCTCTGATACTCACAAAAATATGTTTCTTGTACTAATTTTGCAGTAGTGTTCCATATGGTTTTAATAACACTCTCCTTGTAATCACTACCATCAATTTTCCGCATATTGAATCCCCATTAGAATGAATGCTAATCTTTCGTTGCTATTTTCTGCATCTAATTTGTAGTTGCGTTCCGCACAGAACGTCATAAATTGTCTCCATATATAAGATTTTGATTTTTTTGTGTCACTGGGTATATGTTCACTTATAATCTCCCTAGCAGCAGAATTATTACCAATAATTTTTTTCAAGGTCACGAATGTTTTTGTCGATAGAAAATTATCCCGAGTCGAAGACGAGGGAAATTTTCTATCAACAAAAACATGAGTGAAACCGAGAAAAATATTATCGGGAATTAATTCTGCTGCGTGGGAGATTCACTAAGAAAATTTCATAAATTGGAGTTGCTTTTAATATGATGAGAAGATGAACCCTACGACCTATTCTGCGTAGGTGTCAAATTTTTTATGGGTAAAATTTGACCTTAGGTATACTACTACGACTTAATTTTAATTCAAATGTAAGTCATTTTGAAGTGACAGGTGAGACAGACCAGCAAGTAACAATCAGTTTTTTAGTCGTACCCGTGATATTTGTTTGTTACAATAATATTCTGTAAACAATGATTCGTTTTGGTAATGAATCAGCAAGTTCGAATGCTAAAGAAATTGAGCAGTTAGTACCTAATAATACAGAAGATCAAAAGTTAGTGTGTGGAAACAATTTATGCAATTCTGTGTTGAAAAATCTTATAAGGTGGGCGATCCTTCAACATCCATAGCAAATTTAGCATCAATATTAAAAGATTGGGCTTTCAACATGAAAAAACGAAATTCTGAAGATTACAAAGAAAACGTTATTAAACTAATGTGGAATTCCACAGCGAACAGCTTCAAGAATATTATTTTACCACATATAAAATTAAGTTTGATCCATTTAAAGATATAGAGTTTTTGGAAGCTAGAGCGGCAAGAGATGCAAAACGTCGTAAATTGCAGATGGATGTTTCCAAACGAAAGAAAAGTTCTTCAGCATTATCGACTGCTGATTATAGTAAAATGGTGCATTTATGGGATGAAGATACACCTGACGGTCTTCAAAAAAAGTTTTTCTTTATTGTTGCTCATGAGCTCGCATGGAGAGGCGGTGAAGGAGTAAACTGCTGCATTCAATACTTGATTGAAGAAATGGATAGAGGATACTCTACTGGCCGGATTGAACATAACCCTGTTTTTTCAAAAACCACTCAAGGAGGGTCTAAAAAACTTGCAGATAGCAAGTTTCTTATAAAAGATGTTGCTGATCCTGAAATGTGTCCCGTAAGATTATTTAAGAAATTGATGGTATGTGTTTAATAACAACAGACCGTCTCTTTTTGACACCAAATTTAAAATGGAAGGTGTCCAACAAATGGTACAAAAATTCTCCAGTAGGCAACAACACAATCTCTAGATGGTTCAAACAGTCAGCCGCAAAGATTGGGATCGATACTAAAGGAATAAAAGTGACAAATCATTCAGCCAGAGCCACAGCAGTCACTAGCCTAGCACAGTTTGGAGTTGAAGAACAACAACTCATTAAAATAACAGGCCATTCCAGTAGTCAATCTATTAAGCCTTTCCTACAAATGAATAGTTCTCACCACAAAAATATTATTGAGTCTATGAGGCAAATTCAGGCAAGTGAAACTACAACGTCTGCCTTTGTAGAGCAATCGAATAATGCCAGTATTTCCGACACTTCTTCCAGAGTTGTCTACAACAACTGCGTGTTCAATATTAATACAAAAAATTAGTTACAATTTTAAAGTTTTACGTTAAATCACTTTAATAAGTAGTGTTATACTAAATAGGCAATAAAAAGTTAATCTATTATGAATGTTTTAGCTTTTATTTCCTGCTTTATTTCTGAAATATACATTGTTGGACATAATATATAATTTTTTTTCATTGTAATTTTTTTGATAAAATGCTTCAAAAACATATTTTCGGCGGCTTTAGTTAATTGTAACCAATTAGAGTTCTAGAAATGAAGTTCATTTTAGCCGTTAGTAACTCGTTTTTATTACTAAAATGTGAGAAACATCAAATAACAAAAGTGAAAGAAAAGTGCCATGTGAAGTGGAATGAATAGAAAAAACGAATTAAACGGTTTTTCTTCACATAAAGGATTCAATATAAAATTGAACCAGAAAATGGTAGATCTCAGGTGAAAAACAACTACTTTCCTGGCAAATACCACGCAGAACATTGAATGATATTCACCTGAAAATCCATGCATACTTCCATAAAATATCAATGGACATTGAATGCAAATGTTTCTTTCTGATAAGCTCGATTATGTTTAATTTATGTCGTGTTCACCTAACAATCCGCATACCGGTTTCAGGCTTCTTGGCCCTCATCAGTACGGAGTAGTCAACCAGCCAAAGGTGCAAAGAACTCTGGCTGAAGTGAGACACAACGTAAACAAACCATCATCGATCTTGTAACACCTATAGGTACGCCGGAAAAGATAAACTTTAACTGGCGGTACCTAGTGACGAAAAGAAACACTCGAAAATCTCCCACCTCGATAGGTTTCTAAATAAAGATTCCTTCTCAGTAGAATTGGCAAGCCCGTCTAGCATATAGTGAAAAAAGTGCCATGTGAAGTGGAATGAATGAAAAATCGAATTAAACGGTTTCTTCACAAAAGGATTCAATATAAAATTGAACCAGAAAATGGTAGATCTCGGGTGAAAAACAACTACTTTCCTGGCAAATACCACGCAGAACATTGAATGATATTCACCTGAAAATCCATGGATTTTCGGTGAATATCATTCAATAATTCTGCGTGTTAGAAAATCACCGAATCTGATTCATTGATCTTTATGAAAACCGTTTAATTCTATTCATTCCACTTCGGACTTTCTTCGCTATTGACGAACTATCCCTCTGAAAGAATGCTTGAACTCGAGTCAATTTCTTTCTGTCACTGGACCGCCAGTTAAGTTTCTTCCGGCTAGGTGACAAAGATCGATGATGGTTTGTTGTTGTTCACTTCAGCGAAGTTCTTACTTGGCTGATACTACTTGATGGGGCCATTAAGCGTGCGGAACACGACATAAATGTAATCAGCTCGAAAGCCATTCGCGTATTTATAGGTATATGGTCGGTGAATATCATTCAATGTATGCTGTATTGTACCGAATCTACATTTCAGTTCAATTATTGAATCCTTTATGTGAAGAAAACCGTTTAATTCGATTTTTCTATCAAATAACAAATTTGTTATCTGAAATCCAATGTCTTTATAGTTTTAAATTCAAATAAAACTTAAAAAAACAGATTTCCGATGAGTTTAGTTTAATATGACTCTCTGTATTTTTACAATAGAAGTTGATTTTACTTGTTAGTAACTAAGGTTTATTACTAAAATTTCAGGAACATTAAAAACATTAATTCGTTTTCAATCATAACATCTGAAATTATGTCTACATAGTTTCAACTAAAGCTCAAAAAAAAAAAAAAATTCGATGATTTTAGAAAAATATAACATATTGTATTTTTACAAGAGAATTTTACTTTGACGTTTAGTAACACTTTTTTATTACTAAAATGTGACGGACATTAAAAAATATTATTAATTGTACAAATGAGGAGAAATTGATAATACGTTTTTATTTAGATATTATTCATATAATATAAACGAGTAAATAGTTGGCTCTGAGTAACATTTGTTAACGTTTGACATTTGGCAGTTATTGTCTCGGTGATTTGGCATTCAATATTATTAATTATTGTCAAATAAATGTAAAATTTTAATAAATAATAAACAACTTCCAAACAAATATCTACAATGAACTGTAAAAGTTATAAATTATGTATATTCCAGAAGATACGTGACGTAAGCCAAAACCACAGAGACTTGAAATTATTACCATTTTTATTGGACCAGTTTTTGGACGAAAATATTCTTGAAGATAAGAAATTATTTCACAAAGTTGATATGGAATTAAAACCAATTTTAGAAAGCCACAAGATGTCCAAAGCCCAACGGAATAAACGAGTGTCAAAATATTACATATATTTGTTGAAACACAGACAATTTTTAATGATAGAATCACCAAGATTTTCGCCCATTAAAAAAGATGCAGTGCAAGAATTTCATAATATTTTAAATCTTTCCAAAATTTTTGATGTGTCTCTTTTAGCCCCGGTGTTCGATATGTAAAGCAAATTGGTTAGTATCAATAAAAATAAGTTAGCAACAAAATGTATTTTGATTTTATTCTGAGTGACTTTTGTCAATAGATATAAGGCGCTTCATTTTTGACAGAAAAATTATCACATATTAATTCCATTAAGTTAATAGGAACTAACAAAATTATCGCGATAATCTCCCGTTACTATAAGCAACGTAAACAAAAAGGAGCCTTCTAATTGGTTGAAAATAAATTTATGAAATTTTCTTCGATATTTTGGTTTATTACTTCGTTTGGAGTGGAACCAAAACGACTCATTTTGACGTTTGCAGCTACAATTATTTTTGGTCAAACTTTGCATTGTAATCCGTATCCATGGTTACGTCGTTGAAAACACGATGCTGATATACCAATCAGAATTGAAAGACAGCTGGTGTTTTCGCGATAATACAAGCTGTCTTTGGTTTTTGATTGGTCAGATTTTGTGAAAATTCCAAGGTGCGTGGAACAGTCAACATTATATAATAATATTTTAAAGTGGAATATAGTAACAGAGTATAATAACAATAGTTATAACGGTACATAATTAGGTGGGATACAATATTTAATGAATAAATTTGTTAAGAAATAATTTTCTTCTATTATCTCACTTTGCAAGGAATACATTTGGCAGTATTTTATTACTACCAAGTATTTTATGTTGGATTGAGGTGAAATAATAACGCCATTTATTGCTTTTTCAGAATATAAAAAACTATTGATTTTTTACTCCCAAGCGAGAGAGAATTAAGAAATTCATTAAGAATTTCTAGTAATTTCCACAAAAAAAACTTTTATCACATGTTTTGGTAATTAGAAAATAAGATTATTCCATGCTATATCGATTATTCCTTCTTCGCTAAAAATATTCACAAGCAATGCCAATTCCAGCACGTTCTACTCCCGTTCTCATGTTCTCCAAGTCCGAATGTATTCAAGAATCTAAGAATTGAATGCATATTCTCCATGAAAACCGGCCTTAACTGGTGTCAGATGTGCCATAAACAATCACGCA
Organism: Gonioctena quinquepunctata; assembly: GCA_018342105.1. Classification (NCBI taxonomy): domain Eukaryota; kingdom Metazoa; phylum Arthropoda; class Insecta; order Coleoptera; family Chrysomelidae; genus Gonioctena; species Gonioctena quinquepunctata. The sequence continues at coordinate 50,070 of JAFIRS010005310.1, read as the reverse complement.
GTTCATTGCCTCTTCGGTCAATATAAGCACATACAGTATATGTACAGGTGGATTAGTATTCAAGAGGTCGTTTCTCTTATAGTATACCCAGTGCGAAGAAAGCATTCAGAAATACATTTCCTTTATGTATTTTTGAGTCCTATACTCTAGTCAACATGTGCCTTTTAGCTCAAAATTTTTTATTCGCCTCGGAAAATTATGATCAAGGTGTCATTGGATTCGTCATCGCATCTAGAAATTTTTTGAAAAATTTGGAGTGGCGCTTGCAAAAATTACAAAAGTTATAAACAATTTAGTAAAAAAAAAAGGGGTTTGGTTTTTTGCGAATATCTCAAAAAGTATTCAAAATTTTTGAAATTTAAAAAAATATCCAAAAAAAAGAAGAAATTTCCTGAAAAAAAATTCCTCTCGGAACTCTAGGACCAATATTTATAATTTTTCTAGAGGGTTGAAAATACGGCCGATAACGGGAACTCTCGCTTGCGTAAGCTCCGCCCACTTCGGACCTTTAATAAATAAATATTATTTAAACTTATTAAATATGAAAATTCAGAACTTAAAAAATTCAGGCACCTACAGAATAGATCAATGAACAATAATCCGCCAATCGAAAATTTTTATCGCGATTTTTCAATTAGTTATCCATTAATTAATTAACCATTTTTTCTAGCACGAACATCAACATTGAAAGGGTGATAATTGTTAAACTATAAATCTGGGAATTTTTTCCTTCCATGAAGCTACTTCACGAAGGCTATAAAATAGATTCCCGTTGGAAAAATTGTTAATTTTCACATTGTTATTAACAATTTACTTAAGTTAAAAATTATCAACCTCGAATAAACATTAAAAAAATATTATTTTCATAATATTGCTATTGGTCCTTTTTTGTATGATTATAAGCTACTCAAAAATGATTTTTAATAATTTTTATCCCATATTGTTTGAAAAATTGTTATAAACAAATGCATTGTTTATAAGATAATCAAAAATTTTTTTTTGTTAACATCATTTTTCATGAAAATTATGGTTTGAAAAAAAATCGTTTCTTAAAAAAAATGTTTTATTGCTTAAAAACGCATTTGTTAATTAACTATTTTTTTTTACCACTTGTTATGAAAATTAAGGAATAATTTTTTTTAAATCATTATTCATCTTGCTCTTTGATGTCTGAATTTTTTTTATTTTTATTCAAATTTTAATTGTTTATGCAATAAACAATTTGTTATAAATAATTGCATTTTTCATTTATATTTTTTTTGATCTAAAAAATACAACAAAAACAGCCCAGTATCAGTTTTTGGAAAAAAAAATATTTTTCGATTTTTTATTTGATTTTAAGTATTCTCGTATATTCAAACTTACCTTTCGCGCTTGCTTTTCTTTATTTATTATTAATATTACTAATAAACTATTGCAGATACAACAAATTCATCCAGACTTTTTTTCTCTAAATTAGCTACTCAACAAATTTATAACCAAACTAAAGCTCTAACTTAATTATTTATGACTAGGATTCAATAATTATCCAAAAATACTCGGTCATTGTTCTTAATTACATCTAGACAAATTGTGACATCCAAGATTTCGATAACAATGACTGAAATTTCTAACAATTAGTATGGAAATGAACTTACTTTGTTCATGAATGGATGTTATTTATAACTCTTTATAATATTTAAGTGATTTTCCAAAAATAAATTAACATTTATTAAGAAATTTATATTTTAATGTGAACAAAAAATCCCGAAAAATTTTGCCCAATACATTCTTATCAATAGCTGCCAATTGCTTTATAAATTTGAAGGTTACAGCCTCAGCTAGGAGCTCAATTTGTTCATTAACTAATGCAGAATGAAGAAGATATAAGTAACTTTTGTCGTATCTGTTATAGTTAATGAGATATTTCGATAATAAAAGCAAAAAAAAATTTTTTCCTTTAATTTTTATAAATAATTGCAAAAAAATTATATAAATAATTAAGTTAGAGCTTTAGTTTGGTTATGAATTGGTTGAGTAGCTAATTTAGAAAAGAAAAAGTCGAAATTAATTTGTTGTATCTGCAATAGTTTATAAGTAATAATAATAATAATAAATAAAGAAAAGCAGGCGCGAAAGGTAAGTTTGAATATACGAGAATACTCAAAATCGAATAAAAAATCGAAAAATCAATTTTTTGTTGTATTTTTAGAGCAAAACAAAAATATAAATAAAAAATTCAATTGTTTATTGCATAAACAATTAAAATTTGAATGGAAATAAAAAAAAATCAGACATCAAAGAGCAAGATGAATAATGATTTTTAAAAAAATGGTTCCTTAATTTTCATAACAAGTGGTAAAAAAAAATAGTTAATTAACAAATGCGTTTTTAAGAAATAAAATATTTTTTTTAAGAAACGATTTTTTTATCAAATCATAATTTTCATGAAAAATTTTGTTAACAAAAAAAAATTCTGATTATCTTATAAACAATGCATTTGTTTTTAACAATTTCTCAAACAATATGGGATAAAAATCATTAAAAATCATTTTTGAGTAGCTTATAATCATACAAAAACGACCAATAGCAATATTATAAAAATAAGTTTATTCGAGGTTGATAATTTTTAACTTAAGTAAATTGTTAATAACAATGTGAAAATTAACAATTTTTCAATTTTTCGTGAAGTAGCTCCATGGAAGGAAAAAATTCCCAGATTTATAGTTTAACAATTATCGCACTTTCAATGTTGATGTTTCGTGCTAGAAAAAATAGTTAATTAATTAATGGATAACTAGTTGAAAAATCGCGATAAAAATTTTTGATCGGCGGATTATTGTTCATTGATCTATTCTGTAGGTGCCTGAATTTTTTTAGTTCTTAATTTTCATATTTAATAAGTTTAAATAATATGTATTTATTGAAGGTCCGAAGTGGGCGGAGCTTACGCAAGCGAGAGTTCCCGTTTTCGGCCGTATTTTCAACCCTCTAGAAAAATTATAAATATTGGTCCTAGAGTTCCGAGAAGCTTTTTTTAGGAAATCTTCTTCTTCTTTCTGGATATTTTTTCAAATTTCAAAAATTTTGAATGCTTTTTGAGATATTCGCAAAAAACCAAACCCCTTTTTTTTTACTAAATTGTTTATAACTTTTGTAATTTTTGCAAGCGCCACTCCAAATTTTTCAAAAAGTTTCTAGATGCGATGACGAATCGAATGACACCTCGATCATAATTTTCCGAGGCGAATAAAAAATTTTGAGCTAAAAGGCACATGTTGACTAGAGTACTATACTTATTCCCAACGAACCTATTTCAAATGGAAACGGACATTTTCAAACTTCATGAAGTATGTAGTGAGCCATGGAATGAAAGAAAGTGAATGTCAAATTACAAATTAATGAATCCAAATCTGAAGGAATGAAATATGTACACGTTGAACCTAAAACTATGGAGTTTTCTAACGATGAGATATCTATCTGGTTATGTATCAAGAAATGTATTCCGAATGTTGTCAACCCAATAGCAGAATTTTTCATCGTATTGAACGAAGTTTACGTGAGCCTGGTTCATTTGTGAAACCAATAAATAAAAGTTGCCCTATTACTGGAAATGGTGGTGATAATGAAATCGACGTTCAAGGTGAGTTTTTGAAATTTCATGTTAGAATCAGGATTCGCGGAATACAAGTGAAATCAGAATGAGGAAGTACCTCTTAGAAACATAGCATTAACCCTTTCAGTCGTGTTGGGTAGAATTGTACCCATTGAAATAAATACTTAAATAACTCAACAGGAATCTGTAAATGAAACCAGTGTAAAGAAATTTATATTCTGAGTACTATACTTATGTGTATTGTACGTAGATGGCGCATGGGTCATTTCATTCTGAATGAAAATTAATGTCAAAAGCAATATGGTGGCAATTGTATTGTTGGTAATAGATGAGTATACTTTTTTCTTGAAATATCAGTTTGAATAAAAGTCAATCGCAGTTTATATTTCAGTGTAGTGTTGAAAATAGTGTTAGTTCTTACTAATTGTAAATATATTTTATTAAAATTTTACTTTCTCAAATAGATAATTGTCCCTCAAATTTGATGGGTACAATTGTACCCAAAATGACTAGGTGTTATTTTTATTTTCAGGGTAAAATGCGTCCAAAAAGAGGTTTAACGGAGAAGGAGTTGCTAGAGGAGTTAGAAAAAGGGCTGTCTGACATAGAAGGAGTTCTATGTGTTCTAGTGATGACAGTGACAACGAAGAAGAGATACAAGTAAGGCAGAGAATTGGACAAATGATAGATGATGTCTCAGAACATCTAAACGAGGGGGATAATGAGAAAGAAATAGAGGATGATGGAGAAGAACACGGTGAAGAAGAATGTAACTATGATGACTTCATTACGTTGAAAAAAAAAACGTAAAATGGTTACAGAATGTACAATATGTAACAAGACATTTACCCACCAAAATATCCCTGAATTCCAATAAAAACTATCATGAGGAATATCCAGTACATATTTTTGAGATATGTTCCCGGAAGTTTATTCGAAGATTTAGTTCAATACACAAATATGTACGCTTTACAAACAGGAACTGAGAAATTTGTACCATGTAACCTGCAAGAAATGAAAGCTTTTTTCGGCCTCAGTATTCTAACAGGATGTCTAAAATTTCCAAGACTGCGTATGTATTGGGATAAATCGTTGAAAGTTGATATTTTTACAGAGGCAACGACACTTAATCGTTTTTTCAAACTTCGCACCCACAATACATACAAAACAAGCCCCATCCATGGGGAGTGAAGCTCTATTTATTAGGTGGTGAAAGTGGACTGACTTACAATTTTCTAATCTATCAAGGTAGTACCACGGAAATAGAGCCTTCCTATTCGAAATATGGACAGGGTGCAGCCGTCGTATTACAATTATCAAAAGAACTCGAACCTAATAAGCATAAGTTATACTGTGACAATTATTTTACGAGCTATTATCTTCTACAAATTCTCAATCAAAAATCAATATTTCTTGCTGGCACTACTAGGCTCAATAGGTTTTCTAAACCACCACTAACTGATGTAAAGGATTTTTTTTTAAAAGAGAGAGGATCCACGGAACAAATTATTTCAACAGATGGAATTGTAGTAACCAGATGGTTAGTTAACAAGCCAGTGGTGATGGTATCCGACTTCGTTGGGGTTAGGACAGAAAACCTTGTGAAACGCTGGGTTATAAAAACAAAATCGTTCATTGACGTAAATCGACCCGAAGTTATACAAAAGTATAATAGGTCCATGGGTGGCATAGATAAAACAAATGCTCTTCTCGCTTTCTACAAAACAAAAAGTGGCTGTAGAAAGTGGACTTTTCGACTAATATTGCATGCAGTTGACATGGCACTAACAAACTCCTGGTTGGAGTATAAACGACACATGCATACTCTAGGAATTCCTCAAAAAGATGTCATGGACCTTTTACACTTTAAGATGAAAGTTGGCGAATCGCTCGTAAAAGTCAACTCTTACAACAACCGAAAACGGGGAAGACCTTCAAGCGGTACATCTAGTCCTGTAGTTGCAGCAAAACGTCAAAACATTGAAGTTAGACCTCTTACTGAGGTGCAATATGATAATATAGGACATTTTCCAGAGCACCCAGAGTTAACTTTACCTTTAAGGTGCAAAAACCCTGGTTGTGGAGGCAAGTCAAGATGGAAATGTCAGAAGTGCAATGTTCATCTGTGCCTCCGAAAGGACAAAAAGTGTTTTCTTACGTTTCATCAGCGATAGTTTTTTAGATATAGTAACTATGTTTAAGTACTTTTGGGTACAAATGTACCCACAATAAATTTTTCTACATATACATGCGATGAAATAATTGAATCATCAGATAACACCAAATTCCTGGGTACTTACATCGATGGTAACATGACCTGGAGTCAGGTATTAATCATGTAAGCAAGAAGTTAACAGTGGGTACTATGCAATTAGACAATTGAAATCTAATTTCAATAAAGCCCAACTTTTAAATGTTTACTTTGCTATTGTATATTCCCATATTTCTTATAATATTGCTGTTTGGGGCTGCTCCACAAAAATTAACAGAGCATTTGTCTCGCAGAAGAGGGTAATGAGGCTAATATATAGGATAGAATACAGAGAATCTTGTAGGCAACACTTTATTGGAAATAAAGTAATGTGCGTACCCTGCATTTATATTTACAAATGTATTCTACTTTTCAAAAAACAAATACATAGTTACAATCGAAATTGTGACTTTCATGCATATCCCACCAGGCACGGTGAATTAATAAGGCTTCAGAAACACTCAACTTGTCTGTATGAAAACTGGGGCAAAAAAAGGGGGCAACATTTTATAATCACTTACCTGAAGATATAAAAAACCTAAACAGGGAAAATAATTTCAAAATGAAACTCAAAGAATTCTTGATTAACGGTTGTTTCTATAGTACTGATGTGTATTTGTATATTCATTTGGTGGTGCTGTTATTATGTATTTCTATGTATTATTTTAATCAATCACATGATGTATTTGTATATTTACTTTGTGAAACTGTTATATTTTTATGTATCTGTATGCACAGAATATTTGTAAATTACTTGTTGTCTGACGTATCCTATATCATTTTTTTGTATGATCAAAAAGGATTCAATAAATTTATTTATTTATTTATGACAAAAATGTATTATTTGAACTCATTTAAGTACGTTTCAAGCAGAAATTATTTTTTCTCTTGCTGACAAAAAAAATTGGTACTGAAAGGGTTAAATAGTGGTATATCGCATTCATCAACAGAAAAATTTCTAAGAAACATGATTTCAAGCCCTACAAAGGGAGAAAAGTACAGAAACTACAATAAAAGGGCAGTATTCTGAACATGGCTACCGAGACAATTTCGGCAAGATGATGGAATTTGTTTTAAAAATAATGGATGGTTCAACAGAATATTCATCATCACTGGAGTCAGAATAACGCTAATTTACATAGAGCTACTTTAATGTCTGGGTTGTTGTTTTGGATACCAAAATCATCCTATCCTATATTCTGGGCGATTTTTATGAATATTTCCAACATGACGGAGCATCACAATCGCACAAGAATTTGTAAAACATTTTTCGATAGGACCATGCCAGAAAGTTGGATAGGAAACAACGGGCCTAGTAAATGGCCACCGCGTTCACCTGATCTCGTTCTTCTTGATTATTCAATGTCGGGTTTCATCAGGGACAAAGTGTTCAGTTGAACTTTTGAGAATGTGGAAGAGTTAAAAGATTCAATAAGACGAGCATACATGGCTATAACTCCCCGAATGCTTGAAAATTGCCAGAAACATACCATTTTTACATCGAAAATGTGTTTGAAAAGTGGTGAGCGTCAATTTGAATACCTTATTAGACGTCGGCAGCGATGACGAAAAAAAATATGAGTTTTTTCATATACAGTGTAATCTAACATCTTTCACACCCGTGAATGGCGAGTGTTTAATGACATTTTATAACGAATTACATTGGTTAAAAATCCGAAAAAAAAATTGAAAACATGTTTTGTTCTTTGTCAAATTTGACAAAATTTTGGGGAGCACCGCTCGCCTAACCTCATTTTTTTTTTTTTTTTTTCCCAAAAGGGCCAATTTGTGTTCTTCTTAAATGTTCTGGTTCCCACGAAAAGGGATATCCTGTAATGTTCAGAGAACATCGTGGTGGGAACCAAGGGAAAGAAGGTAGGAGTTGGTGTTCTTCTTAAATTTCTGGAGGTTGTATGCCTCGGGGAACACCTCCCTAGGCAATGAGTTCCAAAGCCTCGCTGTTCGTTGGATGAACGAGTCTTTGGAAAGTGATGTTCTGCAGGTCTGCAAAGTGACCACGAAGGGGTGTGATGACTGAACTTGACGGGTTAATCTCGAAGAGACTGCCAAAGCAGGAACGATTGTTGATATTTCAGAAGAGCATCGCCCATGAAAATATCTATAAAATAGAGACAAATCGCCAACTTTTCTACGGTGTTCCAGACAAGTGAGCGAGTTTGTAAGCGAGGCATCACCGACGAGACGAATTGCCCTTTTTTGGACAGAACCAATAGCCTCAGGATATGTTTAGGTGCCGCGCTCCAAATATGGGAACAGTATTCCAGGACAGGTCGGATCTGTGCCTTATAGATCATAAGCAGCTGAGTGGGGCTGAAATAGCTCTTGGCACGAAACAAAAAACCAAGTTTTTGGGATGCACTTTTGGCAATGGACCTCACGTGATTTTCCCAGGAAAGGTTATTGCTGATAGTAATACCAAGCATCGATATGGATGACTTCAGTGGTATGGTTACTCCTGACAAAGTTATGTTAGGCACAGTGAGATCGGCTTTTCTGGAGAAAAGACATGCTTGTGTTTTGTTTGCATTGAATTCTACCAAGTTATTAGATCCCCACTCGAGAATTGTCCATATTTATATTATTAACATTTCTTCCTCGTTCATTTCTGGTTTCACGGGCTGATATAGGGGCCCTGGAAGAGAAGGCGGTATGGAGGGTACTATCATCGGCAAAGCTGTGTACTGGACATGAAGTTGCTTTCAACAGGTCGTTGATGTGAAGTAGAAATAGTGTTGGTGCGAGAATAGATCCTTGCGGAACACCAGCATTTATGAGTAGAGTGTCAAATGAAACTCCATCGACCACTACATGGAGAGACCTGTTTGAGAGAAAACTAGCAAGCAGAGAACACAGCTGAGGGGGCAAGCCATAAGACGGAAGCTTGGCGAGGAGTCCCTGGTGCCAAACTCGATGGAACGCCTTGGAGATATCTAATGCCACAGCTAAAGTTTCTCCATACTTTTCAATAGATAGCTGCCATATATGTGAGACGTAAGCGAGCAGGTCACCAGTTGATCTCTGATGGCGGAAGCCATATTGCCTATCGTTGACAATTCCTGAGTCTTCCAGATATTTCATGAGCTCGATGGGTCTGTAGTTGCTAGGAAGGGCCTTTTCTGCCTTTTTTAGGGACTGGCTGTACTCTTGCAATTTTCCAATTGTCCTGGTCAGAGCTGTAAGTAAACGCAATTGCCGGATGCAATAAATATTTAAATAATGTGGAATGTTGAATTGATTGTGAGGTAGAATAAACTAAAAATTTTCATTTCAGGATGGTTGCGATAGAGATTCAATTTCAAAACGATGAAAACAAACGAGGATGGAAGAGCAAGCTCTGTAATGAATTTTCATGCGCAGATATTGAATCCTGCCTTTTGTTAGGTTCTATGTACCGAGTATGTAACCTCTCAATAAAAACACTTATTATTATTATTAATATTATTAACCTCGTTATATCCAAACTGGTAGTTAAAGTCAGAACTAGTAGATGTCAACGCAGCTTTGGCACTTATCAAATCACAATTATCAAAAAATAAATTGTATAAACACAAAAGACACAGTATTGTTTATTGTTTTCAAACTAATTCCTGCTATCATTGTTAACTAGTCATTCGTCATTCATATCACCTGAACACTGTTGCCAGTTGGTAGTGTAAGCTAAACATCGATAGTCTATCGATAGTATCGATTGTCTTGTACTATCGGTACCATCGATAGTTTTCGACGATATTATCGATAACTACGGGGTATTAGGGATCGCGCATAAATACGGAACTCATTGCAATCCGGGCACAAAATATGTCGTACATCTGCATCAACATTATTTTCGAGGGTGAATTGTTCACTGGCCAGGGTTTGAGGTTTCAACCCCAGGTTTACGATTGGTGGAATTTGACAGATGGCACTTTTGAACCAACAGCATCGTACGATTTAGAAATCTCGGTATGTTCGCTATGCACACAAAAGGAAGCTCCGATTCCAATAGGAAACTCGGTCCATTTCGCCCCTTTTCTTGATTTTCTAGAATATTTTGAATTGCACATAAAGATTACCACCTAGAAAGCTCAGCCACAAACTTAGAAATTGAAAACGCCATTCAAAAACGTACTCCTAGCGCCACTGATGGACGTATGCAGCGTTACTTCACACCGTTTAATTTTTACCGCTAGTTGCTTCGAATTGTCAATTATAATTTCATCTGCCTTCATTTATATAGATATCTAGTACAGTGATTGGCGACTCCAGAATCGATCCAGAATTGAAATTTACTGCTTCATTCATAAATGCGACGAGAGATCCATCTTGTCTTCTACTCTTCAAAATGCGCACGGAACAGCTCGGTGTTTAGATTTAAGAGCCAGCAAAAGACAATAATGTTCAAATTAATTCTCCTGCACATCGCGTAGTGGTTTTTATTTTTATTCACCAGCCAATCAGAAAACACTAGAACAATCTTAGAAACTTTCGTTCGTAGAGAGCTTTGTAAACCGTGTATGCGAGAATCTTGCTTGGCAATTGGCAAGTGTTCAGTTCACCTGAATGTCTGATTCACTACAATGGTCGTTATGATATTTTTCAAAACAATATTCGATTGCGAATGTTTCCGTTTTCAATAGTGTTTGTGTCGTTTGTTTCTCACCAGTGACTGTGATAATTATGATAAGTGCCTCAAAGCAGAGTATGAAGTCAACTAGTTCTGACTTGATCACCAGTTTGGATATAACAAGGTTAGTTGTTTTCTTCACTTTGAAATTGAATATCTCAGGCAGCCTGCAATGTAGACATTTACCACACTGCGACCTACAATCCGACGCGCACGTAATGGCCTCAGCTGTCAAACTGACAGATGGGTATTTTGGGCTAACTCGAGTGGAGATGGGGTGGTTCGGTCATGTGAATTTTATAGTTATGGGCGCCAGGTAAATTTTGTCCCAAATACCCAGTTCGATATTCAACCCCCAAATTACCAAATGGGTTGAACTAAATGAAATAAAAAACACTCTATGGTGTACTGTACTATTGGTGATTTATTTTACACAAATTGACGTGGTTGAAATTTACCCAATAAAAATAAAAATACAGGATAAGCAAATAACCAGGCATTCGTAAGCAAGCTTAAGCCCCAAAATATGCATGACTACAGAAGCATAAGCTATATAACGACATGACAAGCGTATTGACGCAGAAATTAAAGCAGGCTACATAGTGCCATTAAAAATGTTTGAACGCAGGCGACGCATGAGCTCAGGCGTAGGCGCAATCAATATAATTAAGCCATTAAGAAGAATAATACACAATAATTTCCGCTCACAAAATCATCCCATAGAATAATCCTTAATTTCCCCAGCAAATCAAATAATAACTTAAAATAAATGTGTAGGAAAAACCTGTGGTTCCTTGCGCTCCCTGCGCCTTAGAACCTCACTGCCTCAGACCATAAACCCCGATCTGGTAGTCCAATGGAGCACCCTGGGAAAGGTATCGCTTGAGAGGGCCACCCTGTATACCAGTATGGATATGGAGACCACCCTGTATAGGAGCGTGGCTACGCAGACCACCCTGTATGTCGGAATGGCTTTGACAATCTAGAGTCATTCACCTTCTAGGCTCCAATATCTCCAGCCACAGAACCAGTCCGTAGAAAGGAATCAGCCCGTAGAAAAAAAACAGCAGAGAAAAGAACCAGCACGTGACAAGAGCCAGCACGGGATAAGAATCCAACCCGTGAAAAGAATCCAACCCGTGGAAAGAATCCAACCCGTGAAAAGAACCCCAAGTCCTTTGGGGTTCTTTAGGTCCAAATTCCAATAATATAACTTCGTTCTAAGCGGTCCAACACCTTTACACCGTGGATGAGCGTATTCGATTATGGGCTCTAATGACCTTGGCACACAGATTGCGAGTTTCCACAGATTTTCAAATGGAAGCGTACGGAGTGGAGTGGAATGATTCAAAAAATCCCTCTAGGAGGTTCAATCCCGGAAGGTTCACCAAAAATATCGGCAACAACTTCACAAACCCATCGGGAAATAATTATTTGTGGACCCAAAAACACTTCCCATTCAAGGATGACGTTAAAAATCATAAACGTTCTTGAGCCACTTTCTGGAAACCATCACTCCACACTCTGAACACCTGTCTCTATTGTAGATTATCACTTGTTTTGCACTACCGGAGAAAGATCACCGGAACGAAGAAAGGAATATCTGGTTCTGACAATATCCTTTTTGAAGTTATAAGTGGAATGTGAACATGAATGAATAAAATATCACGTATATACCGTGTGTCTTTAGGGTATGAGAGCGATAGTAAATCTAGTGAGAAAATGAAACGTAACAACACAATCAGTATAACATTCTACTCTATTCAAATTTCGAGTTGAATGATTTTGCATTCGGCAAGTGCCAAAGTTTTCCTCTACCTAGGTCACCTGAAATTAGTCGGGTAGCGCTACCCAAAAGTTTGTCGAATTTTAATTTTAATTTGTTTTACGTTGTGAATATCGATATTTTATGGATTCTTCTTGTGCCAACCTGGCGAGTAAGTGCTACCTAAAGGTTTCAAACCAAAAAGTTCAAACCAATGCAACTAAGTTTTGCTTACCCATTTACTTCTCAGGCAACCACTGAAATGGGCCTTCTACTTCGAAAGCGCTCCGCCAAAAATAAATAATTTGCACGAAATACACGAAAATATTTTATTGGTAATAAGTAATAGACTTTCAATATTAAAAAATTTGTGCTTGCAGTTGTTGAAATGGAAGAAATGCTGGTCCCATCCGAACATACTATAGGATGCAAGAGGTCGTATTCCGAAGCCGAGGAGTCCCTGTGGCACCGCATTTCTTCGTATCCTTCTGGCAGTTCTTCAGAAACAACAAGAAGAACCGATAATCGAGCTATCGGACACTGTTAGACGTTGGGCGAGAGAAAAAACATAGACAGGAAGTTATAATATTTCTGTGCGGCAGCCGTATGTCGTTTGTGCACTTCCTGGATGAAAGCAGTTGTCATGCTGGCACCTTTGTTTTCCAAGTTAAAAATGGCAGTATAAAATAAAATCGCTTCAATGAACAACTCAATGACTTAAAACGTATGTATTAATGTAAAATGTTAATTCTTGGCTTCTCAATATCGTATATCAATATTCAATGAATCAGGACCTCCGCAGAAAACATTCTTGGATAAAAACTTTTAACAAAAAATTAAACCGACGAAATACGGAACTGAAAAGTAAAAAATAAAATAAAACGTCTTAGTCTCAATAACTAAGCTCCTAAACTAATGTATGTAACTAATTTTGAGTCGGCGCCAAACAAACAAGCAAATGATGGCATCGAGTTGCGCGGTGACATTCTGATAATTTTTTTGAAGTAATTTAATGATATTCGTTGATTGTTTGTTTGGCGTCGACTCAAAATGAGTTACTTACATTAGTGTAGGAGCTTAGTTATTGAGACTAAGATTTTTTTTATTTTTTACTTCAGTTCCGTATTTCGTCGGTTTGATTTTTTGTTAAAAAGTTTTTATTTTTCAATTTTTTGTGGCTGAAATCTACTAATTACTACCTACTTGTTTTTTTATTACTTCCAAAATATGTATATTATATGTATATACTTTTACTATTTGTTGTAATATAAATCATTTTTGTTGTTCTGGTTAGTTTATTTCGTTACTTTGTATATCATTCCATCCTCTCATAGAATATAATGATTGTGACAGATGTAGAAAAAAATAATAATGACAAGCGATCTGTCATTGTTAACTACATATGTGTGTCAATGTTCACAAGTGAAAAATCAATTATCCCCTATTTCTCTACCCGTAAGGGTGGATAATTCCATTTGAAATCCGAATATGATCAACTATGAGGTATACCCTATCTAATAAAAAAATTATCATCCAAATCGAAGAACCCTGTACAAAGTTATGCCTGATAGAATCGGTTAACGGACCAGAATTCAGAGGGTGAGTGATCAATATCCTTCATTTTGCTACCCTCAGGGGTGGATTTCATCTTTTAAATTCAAATGGGACCAACTTCGAAGAACACCCTATCCACTGAAAAAATAATTATCGGAATCGGACGTCTCAGTAAATGCGTAGTCATACATAAAAAAAAATTCGCGTCGACTAGAGAACCTCCTCCTTTTTGGTTTCGTCGGTTAAAAAGGAAGATTCCCCAGAATTGGTGTTCGAAATATGTACAAAAAACTATGAAAATAAATCTCTTGATCATCGAAGCAAGGTACATAATGTTTTTTGAAGTTGAATGTTTTAGAAATAAAAATAAAAATGATTAAAAAAAATTAAGACAAGCTTTTATATGAATACAGTAAAAAGTAAAAAATAATTTCTTTAATTGTTTGACTTAGGTTATTCTGTATGTCGCAGATTCAAAATCTTTTATTACTTTTTATTTTATTTTATAACGTAGGTCAAACAATTGAAGAAATTAGTATTTCCTTTTTAGTGTACTTATTGAATTCTGACAAACATTGATAATCTCCGACCCAAAAAAAACCATATACCAATTTTGAATGGAATCGGGCTAAAATCACAAAACTCGTCGCCATCTTGGAACCGTCATCTTGAATTCGTGGATTTTGACAAAAAAACCCAAAAACCCCCACAGACCAATTTTTATTGGAATCAGACTATAACTACAAAACTCGTCGCCATATTGGATCCGCCATCTTGAATTTATGAATTTTTCAAGGAGACAGCAGCCTAGAGCATCATACTCAACAGTTATTTCGTTCATTGAATCATAATTGGCAAGAACAGGAAGACGGGAAATAATTTGCTTCAGTCTATCAAGAATTTGTATGATTTCAGGTCTCCAGCACCAAACAATATTTTTTTTAATAACTCCCTCCATAGAGCCGTAATATCAGAAAAACATGGAATAAATGATCGTAGATAATAATTCAGAGTGCTCATAATTTTTTGTGATTCTTTTGCATTATTTGGACTTTTCAAAGACTTGATAGCTTCCACACGAGTGAATATCCACCTCCATTGAATATGAAACCAAGATATTTCACTTCTTTACAGAAAACTAGAAAATATAGGATTTCGTGGGAAATCATTGGAATTATTCAAAAATGATCTCAACTGTAGAATTCAACATGTCGAAATCAACAAAAATATTAGTGAACCAAAAATATTTGAATACGGAGTTCCCCAAGGAACAATTTCAGGACCGCTTTTCGTTTAATATATATATTAATGATCTTTTTAATTTGAAAACTATTGGAGACATTCAAAATTATGCTGATGATACTCTCATAACCTACCAGGCAGAAACATGGAAGTTTCTCAAAATATCTGTTGAGGAAGATTTCCAATCAATGAAAAATTGGTTTGATGCTAATTTATTAACAATAAACTTTGAAAAAACAAAATATATCCCGTTCACTTCTCAGATATGTTCAATTTCAAATTCAGGGCCAATTAAAGTAGATGATGTAAACGAAATTCTGCAAACAAACAATATTAAATATCTAGGTAATTTACAAATAAATCATATAACAAAAAAATTGAGGAGCTTGTTATCAAAATTTAAGTTTATCAAACAATTTCTAAAAATACCTCAATTGGAAATGCTTTATTATTCACTTATTCAAACACAACTGAACTATGGAATTCTTGGATGGGGGAGTGTGAATGATAATTATTTGAGACCATTAGAAATTCTCCAAAAATGGTTTCTCAAAATTATCTACAAAAAAGATATAAGATATTCATCTGATCTTTTATTCAAAGAAAGCCAAAAGATGGACATCAGACAATTATACTGCTATAACATATTAATCTACCTTTTCAAAAACAAAAATAAAATAATGTACACAAATCACATTTATAATACCAGGTTTAAAAATGAAATAACAGCGAAAATTAGAGTAAATAAAACAATTGGACGAGAAAATTACAATTTAATTTCGCCTTACGTTTATGATATAGTACCCGAAAAAATAAAGACTATCACATCGATTTTCTCATATAAAAAAAAACTGAAAATTTGGATATTGCAAAGTCCCAGGATAACTTTTCATGAAATACTGAAAATATAAAATCCCATGTTTCAATACTAACTGGTAGAAATACCACAAAAACGTTGAAAATATTATAATCAAATTAAACAAATCTAATGAATATCCCACAACAAGTTTACTTCGTGGGATTGTTTTATAGTTTATTTCCATGTAATGCATTTAATGTATTTAAAAAATGTAATAACTTTCTTTGAATTGAGATAAACTTATTATTATTATTATTATTATTTATATTGTACTTTGTTCGGATTAACCTTCAAACTCATCAACCTTGCTTGTTCTAGTACACTCTTCAGAGCAACATCATGCTCTTTTTCAGATTCTCCTGTTATGGACTTGGAGCATGGGGGAGGAGTTTAAAGTGCAGCGCCGCAGTGGTGGAATCGGAAAAACGGATCCAGACAGTATCAAAGTAGTTTGTCAGGTTTCAATTGGCATGCGTGAAATAAAAATCTGAACGCTCTTCGTTGAAATCAGAAGGGGTTCAACCGGTTTTTGTAAATTATCGGGCCAAATTAATCTGTTTGGCATCCTACACTTTATAGATTTTTTTTATTTTCAGCTTATGGAAGGTAAAAAACCCCAAAAGTAATATCTAAAAAATTATAGTTTAAAAAAACAAAAACAAAACACGCTTATATAGCAATAAGGACTAAAAAGTTAAAAATACATAATACTTTAAAAAAACAAAAAAACACGCTTTTATAGAAAACCAAACTAAAAAAATAGAAAATAAGAAAAATAAAAATTTATTTAAAAAAAAGCGTGGGGTGCATGTTATCAATTACCTGTGATCTGAGACAATTCTTACTTTACTGCCCTAGGTGTGTAATGTACTATATAATTATTGATACGGATACGGAAAAACGGATCCAGACAGTATCAAAGTAGTTTGTCAGGTTTCAATTGGCATGCGTCAAATAAAAATCTGAACGCTCTTCGTTGAAATCAGAAGGGGTTCAACCGGTTTTTGTAAATTATCGGGCCAAATGAGTCTATTTGGCATCCTACACTTTATATATTTTTTTTATTTTCAGCTTATGGAAGGTAAAAAACCCCAAAAATAATATCTAAAAAATTATAGTTTAAAAAAACTAAAAAAACACGCTTATATAGCAATAAGGACTAAAAAGTTAAAATACATAATAGTTTAAAAAAACTAAAAAACACGCTTTATAGAAAACCAAACTGAAAAACACGCTTAAATAGCAAAAAGGACTAAAAAGTTAAAAATGAATAATAGTTTAAAAAACACGCTTTTATAGAAAACCAAACTGAAAAAATAGAAAATAAGAAAAAAAAATTATTTAAAAAAAAGCGTGGGGTGCATGTTATCAATTACCTGTGATCTGAGACAATTCTTACTTTACTGCCCTAGGTGTGTAATGTACTATATAATTATTGATACGGATACGGAAAAACGGATCCAGACAGTATCAAAGTAGTTTGTCAGGTTTCAATTGGCATGCGTCAAATAAAAATCTGAACGCTCTTCGTTGAAATCAGAAGGGGTTCAACCGGTTTTTGTAAATTATCGGGCCAACTGAGTCTATTTGGCATCCTACACTTTATATATATTTTTTTATTTTCAGCTTATGGAAGGTAAAAAACCCCAAAAATAATATCTAAAAAATTATAGTTTAAAAACTAAAAAAAACACGCTTATATAGCAATAAGGACTAAAAAGTTAAAATACATAATAGTTTAAACTAAAACACGCTTTTATAGAAATCACTGAAAAAACGCTTATATAGAATAAGGACTAAAAAGTTAAATTAATATAGTTTAAAAACAAAAACACGCTTTTATAGAAAATCAAACTAAAAAAATAGAAAATAAAAAAAAATTATTTTATTTAAAAAAAAAAGCGTGGGGTGCATGGTATCAATTACCTGTGATCTGAGACATATCTTACTTTACTGCCCTAGATGTGTAATGTACTATATAATTATTGATACCATGCACCCCAAGCATTTTTTTAAATAAAATAATTTTTTTTCTTATTTTCAATTTTTTTGGTTTGGTTTTCTGTAAAAGCGTGTTTTTTTGTTTTTTTAAACTATTATTTATTTTTAACTTTTTAGTCCTTATTGCTATATAAGCGTGTTTTTCAGTTTGGTTTTCTATAAAAGCGTGTTTTTTAGTTTTTTTAAACTATTATGTATTTTTAACTTTTTAGTCCTTATTGCTATATAAGCGTGTTTTTTTAGTTTTTAAACTATAATTTTATTTTTAACATTTTAGTCCATATTGCGTGTAACGTGTAAAAATCTCCGACCCCAAAAACCCCCACATACTAATTTTGAATAGAATCGGACCATAATCACAAAACTCGTCCGCCATTTTAGAGCCGCCAACTTGTATTTTTTTATTTTGACAAAGAATCATAATCTCCGACCACGAAAACCCTCAGATACCAATTTTGAAGCAAATCGGACCATAATCACAAAACTCGTCCGCCATTTTAGAGCCGCCATTTTGAATTTTTCGATTTTGACAAAAGAATCATAATTTCCGACCACGAAAATCTTCAAATACCAATTTTGAAGCGAATCGGACCATAATCACAAAACTCGTCCGCCATTTTGGAGCCGCCATCTTGAATTTTCCAATTTTGACAGAAGAATCATAATTTCCGACAACGAAAACCCTCAGATACTAATTTTGAAGCGAATCGGATAATAATCACAAAACTCGCACGCCATATTGGAGCCGCCATTTTGTTTTTTTTTTCACACAAAAATTTCTTAATGCTTTGTCACCGGCATTATGTACACCTGCCACATTTTAAATCCCTCGGACGTCTGGAAGTGGGTCAAAATCGCGCCCAAAGGAGTCGGTAACAAACAAACAAACAAACATACAAGTGAAGCTAATATAAAGCGTGTAAAAACGGAATTCTTTCATAAAAAATATATTTTTATCAATACTTAAATCAAATAGTTCTTAGAATCCCCGTTCAAATTTTCTCTAAGCTCTTTCCTAAGGACACAGCCTCCATTTGCAAGTAAGCATTGCACAACAGAGATATTTTTTCATTACTGTCCATTTTCGGCAGTTAACCTACTTGTTAATTTGGTTTAATCGGCGGATTTACTTCCGATTTTCACCTGTTAACCTTCCTAATACCAACTGGGGTAATTTTGTACCCCAATTTTTTTTTTTTTATTAAAAAGTTTGATAATTTTGTTTCCGTTAAGCGCATGTGAATATCCTTTTAGAAATGCTAGTTAGACAATATTCTTGATTAAATTCTCGAAGCAGAATTAGTTTTTAGGAAATACTAA
Organism: Gonioctena quinquepunctata; assembly: GCA_018342105.1. NCBI lineage: Eukaryota > Metazoa > Arthropoda > Insecta > Coleoptera > Chrysomelidae > Gonioctena > Gonioctena quinquepunctata. The sequence goes on along the minus strand of JAFIRS010005310.1, from coordinate 30,859 downwards.
TATTTTTTCTAAGGTTTTAGTGACTGGGGTACAAAAATACCCCAGTTCGTAAAACTTGTAGGTGTGCAAAAACTATTTTTTCATAGTTTTGAACAGGTATTTTCCTGCAAATTCTGGATATTGGTGTTTCGCGATTAGTCGTAAACAAGCATTTTAATTCTTATTAAATCTTTTGTTGGTGCAACATTGACTTTGTGTGAGGTGTTTTGGCAAAACATTTACAATTATTGGTGTTTGAAATCGTAATAAAACTTGACCGGGTAAGTTGTATGTCTTCTTTGTTTCATTTTTGCAATTTTTTTTTTGTGATTTTAGAAAATGGCAAGTGAGAGACCAAAAAACCCCAGCAAATTGACAGATGAAGAATTACAACAATATCACGAAGGATATCTGGATCTAGATGATGGCTTGCCCTCATTTGAGGATTCATCTGACGAGGAGGATTTGCTGGAGGAAATGGATTTTGAGCCGGATGTGATCGATGCAGCGGCAGTTGAATTTCAAGACGATCATTATGATGTAGCCGATCTTAGTTTGTTGCCTGCGTATACTAGCAAAGACGGTACGACTTGGTATAAACGACCTATACATTCTACAAAGTCGACTAGTAAAAACATTATAAGACAAGGTCTTGGGCTTTGGGAATACAGTAAAAGTTTTGAAACTATGGTAGAGGTGTTTTCCCTTTTTCTAACCAATAATATTCTGGAGATTATCGTTGAGAGAACAAATGAAAAAGCTATTTTGGAATATGAAAAGTGGAATGAAAAACATCCAGAAAATGAGAAAGTATGGACACCTACAGATTCCGTTGAAATGAAGGCCTATATAGGACTTCTGTTATCCCAGGGAGCCCTGAAAGCTAGAAAAGAGCCATTAGAAATGTTGTGGATATCAGATAAGTGCTAAAGCCGACCAATTTTTCCTGCGACCATGTCAAGGGACAGATTTGTTGCTCTTACAAAATGTATCCGTTTTGATGACATGGCAACAAGAGCAGAAAGAAGAGCGGTAGATACATTAGCGCCAATAAGATGCATATTTGATGTTTGTTGAAAATTTCAAACGTATGAAGTATCCCGGATCTCATATGACCGTCGACGAACAACTTCTTGGTTTTAGAGGTCGTGCACCCTTTACGGTTTACATGAAAAGCAAACCAGACAAGTACGGGATAAAACTTTCGCCTCTCTGTGACGCTGCAAATGCCTATACCCATAACCTTCAGGTGTATTTAGGTAAGCAAAATAATACTGTAGAAAAGAATCAGGGGGAAAGGGTAGTTCTTGACATGGTGGAACATTTGTCCGATGGATATGGAATTACCACGGATAATTTTTTCACTTCTAAATCTTTGGGCGACAAACTCTTAGCTAAACACTCGACACTTTGTGGTACAGTACGCAAAAATAAAACTTTTATTCCAAAAGAACTTCTTTTTACCAAAGACCACACATTAGTTTCCTATTCAGCTGACAAAAACAAGGCAGTCATTTTACTGTCGACTGAACACAATACAGACGAAATCAGTGATGAGGCCCACTCCTATAAACCTGAAATAGTTCTTCACTACAATATGACTAAAGGTGGCGTTGACACCGTCGATAAAATGGTAAAGGAATACACTACCCGAAGAATGACAAACAGATGGCCAATGATTATCTTTGGTCACCTCCTTGATACTGCAGCTCTAAATTCCTTTATTTTATGGAAACTAAAGTATCCCGATTGGAACAAGTCATATCTAGATGCCAGGCGCAAATTTCTCCTATGTCTTGGAAAAGAGCTTGTCAAGGATCAAATACGTAGAAGATTTGGTAATAAGGATAGGCTCCAGCAACCCATCCGCGACCACATGGTCACTGTGGCTCCCGAGTTAGGCGGCCCACATGTACCACCTTTGGCGGAGAGACCATCTGGCCGCTGTCATTTTTGTCCTAGCCAGAAAGACAGAAAAACTAGAAATAAATGCGAATCTTGTGAAAATTTGTTTGTTTAGAGCATAGTGAAAAAAAAAGTATTTTGTGAACTGTGCAAAAATTAAAAAAATTTCAATTTTTTTTACTTTCAAAAATGTTACTTTATTTTATATTTTTTTGACTGTTTTTCGTTGCAAAATTTGTTAAAATAAATATTTTGTGTACAAATTTGATTAATTGTGTTTAAGATAGTACCGCCACGAGACAGTTTAATTAGGAAATTATTAAAATTTGGCATACGTATTGTTTAACATGTGAACAACACCTCTATAAAATTTCAACAAGTTTCACTGCACTTTAGATTATGCGAAGTTTCATTGACTCTAGTTCATATTATGAATTTTTCCCGAAAAGATGAAGTATCCGAACCGATGGTCTGTCTTCTAGATTAACTGGGTTTAGCGAAATACGTGTGTTCCATAATGTCCATTATTATTTATTCTTTTTGCACTGATAACTTTTTCGTTTACTTCCCGCGTGGCATTGACATGATATTTTGCGAATAGAACATATTTATTAAACGACAGATTTGATTATTTCCTACTTATTTTAAATTATGACTAGTATTTCTTTATTGGTGTTGAAATCAACATTTCTATAAACTTTTTACGAAAACTGAGCACTGAGCTAGGTTGACTCGATTCGATTAACTCGATTATGATTAACTTTGACCACATTTAAGGTAGTACCGCCACGAGACAGTTGAATTAGGAAATTATTGAAATTTGGCATACGTATTGTTTAACATGTGAACAACACCTCTATAAAATTTAACAACTTCCACCATCCCGAACCCGAGATATATATATATATATATATATATATATATATATATATATATATAATTGGAGTTGACTCAAGTAACACGTAACATACGGACCATGCATAGGCAAACATCACATTATTAATTCTACCGTTAGTACTAAAATCAAGAAGTTTATGAAAAACGAGGAGGAGCTAGAGCAGGATAAAAAAGATTTGGATAAAACTAGATATCACGGATATTGAAATTACGAATCAAAGCGATTGACCATCTAGTTTGACAGATATAATCAAAACTACTCTCGTTATTCAAGATATTCCACGGGGAAGCGCACATTATTAATTCTACCGTTAGTACTAGAATTAAGAATTAAGAAGTTTATGAAAAACGAGGAGGAGCTAGAGAAGGATATCACAGATATTGTGAAAAAAATCAAAGTGATTGACCATCTAGTTTGACAGATATAATCAAAACTACTCTTGTTATTCAAAATAGTCCACGGGGAAGCGCACATTATTAATTCTACCGTTAGTACTAAAATTAAGAAATTTATGAAAAACGAGGAAGAGCAGGATATCACAGATATTGTGAAAAAAAATCAAAGTTATTGACCATCTAGTTTGACAGATATAATCAAAACTACTCTCGTTATTCAAAATAGTCCACGGGGAAGCGCACATTATTAATTCTACCGTTAGTACTAAAATAAAGAAGTTTATGAAAAACGAGGAGACAGGATATCACAGATATTGTGAAAAAAAATCAAAGTATTGACCATCTAGTTTGACAGATATAATCAAAACTACTCTCGTTATTCAAAATAGTCCACGGGGAAGCGCACATTATTAATTCTACCGTTAGTACTAAAATTAAGAAATTTATGAAAAACGAGGAAGAGCTAGAGTAGGATATAACAGATATTGTGAAAAAAAATCAAAGTGATTGACCATCTAGTTTGACAGATATAATCAAAACTACTCTCGTTATTCAAAATAGTCCACGGGGAAGCGCACATTATTAATTCTACCGTTAGTACTAAAATCAAGAAGTTTATGAAAAACGAGGAGGAGCTAGAGCAGGATATACAGATATTGTAAAAGTAATCAAAGTGATTGACCATCTAGTTTGACAGATATAATCAAAACTACTCTCGTTATTCAAAAATAGTCCACGGGAAGCGCACATTATTAATTCTACCGTTAGTACTAAAATTAAGAAATTTATGAAAAACGAGGAGGAGCTAGAGCAGGATATCACAGATATTGTGAAAGTAAATCAAAGTGATTGACCATCTAGTTTGACAGATATAATCAAAACTACTCTCGTTATTCAAAATAGTCCACGGGGAAGCGCACATTATTAATTCTACCGTTAGTACTAAAATCAAGAAGTTTATGAAAAACGAGGAGGAGCTAGAGCAGGATATCACAGATATTGTGAAAACGAATCAAAGTGATTGACCATCTAGTTTGACAGATATAATCAAAACTACTCTCGTTATTCAAAATAGTCCACGGGGAAGCGCATATTATTAATTCTACCGTTAGTACTAAAATAAAGAAGTTTATGAAAAACGAGGAGGAGCTAGATCAGGATATCACAGATATTGTGAAAAAAATCAAAGTGATTGACCATCTAGTTTGACAGATATAATCAAAACTACTCTCGTTATTCAAAATAGTCCACGGGGAAGCGCACATTATTAATTCTACCGTTAGTACTAAAATTAAGAAATTTATGAAAAACGAGGAAGAGCTAGAGCAGGATATCACAGATATTGTGAAAGTAAATCAAAGTGATTGACCATCTAGTTTGACAGATATAATCAAAACTACTCTCGTTATTCAAAATAGTCCACGGGGAAGCGCATATTATTAATTCTACCGTTAGTACTAAAATTAAGAAATTTATGAAAAACGAGGAAGAGCTAGAGCAGGATATCACAGATATTGTGAAAAAAAATCAAAGTGATTGACCATCTAGTTTGACAGATATAATCAAAACTACTCTCGTTATTCAAAATAGTCCACGGGGAAGCGCACATTATTAATTCTACCGTTAGTACTAAAATTAAGAAATTTATGAAAACGAGGAAGAGCTAGAGCAGGATATCACAGATATTGTGAAAGTAAATCAAAGTGATTGACCATCTAGTTTGACAGATATAATCAAAACTACTCTCGTTATTCAAAATAGTCCACGGGGAAGCGCACATTATTAATTCTACCGTTAGTACTAAAATTAAGAAATTTATGAAAAACGAGGAAGAGCTAGAGCAGGATATCACAGATATTGTGAAAAAATCAAAGTGATTGACCATCTAGTTTGACAGATATAATCAAAACTACTCTCGTTATTCAAAATGGTCCACGGGGAAGCGCACAGCCTAATGGGGGGGGGGTCGTAGAGAAATGCGGATTGTGCCAGGGGACTTTTTAAAGAAGGACGGGGGACCATTTAAGGGTCTGAACGCGAAAAAATAACTCCTTCTCCTAGTTGGCCCCATCGATTTTAACGATACCCTCCCCTTCCCCCCAAAAAAAAAGTTCAAAAAGTGTACTACAAAAAAGTCCATTGAAGTTTTATCGAAAAACGATAATTTTTTCCCATGACTTATGATTTCTAGTGATGGGGGGAGGGGGTCTGGTTTTTTTTGCTGCGCTTTTCGGGGACATCAATTTTTTGAGTCGCCGACTTTCTATAACGAAGAAATTTTCCAGAGTCGATTGGGAAGGCAAGTGCCCCCCTTCAAAAAAATGTTTTTTTCGCGTTTCTAATCGAAAAGTCCTTTGAAATCTTTCGATTCCGTCGAAATTAATTTCCTAATTCAACATCAAATATAAGATGCAAAAATTTTTTTTTTAAATCATTAAATTAGCTGGGGTACAAAATTACCCCAGTTAGTACTTCACGGGGTGTGAAGTTAGTCAGTATTAAGAAGGTTAACATACAGCTTTGCCTGTGAGCGGATCTCTATGTCTATCAGCTTTTCTTCACTTTTCGATTCGTTCCAATAATTACGCTTCGATTTAAAGATTCATCAAGATATTAGCCACCCGTATCAAATAGACACAAAGAGTTTCATTCACTCGAATCGTGTATGCAATCCACGGCGATAGTTTTCCCCGGTGGGCGGTTTGTCACGAAATCCTTTTACGGACGCTTTACGGTCACAGCAGAAGCATTGTGGGCCTCGAAAGTAACCATCATCGCCAGCGAATTCCGAACGGACAGGAGAATGTGGTCCGAGTCGTGAGTCGATGGCGAGATAATGCTCGGTCTTGCCTAGTATTTACATTCGAAAGACATTGACTCATTTTTGACTCGGCCTAGTTATACCTATAGGCCAGTAGAGATAGGCATGACTTTCCCAAAATTTGATAATAATTACAAAAGTTTTGAAACTTCAGTAGAGTGAAGAGTACGTTCAAATGATAATTAGTCTGATTTTTTGTCAGGATTTAATGAACTTTCACATCATTAGCGCGGAAACATTTGCAAAAGTTCTGCAAACTTTCGATGTTTTTAAAAATAGCAATTTACATCCTATGATAAATTTGCAACCATTCAAACAAAACGGAAATGTTTGTTTTATCGAAAAAAAAATGGATTTTAATCCCAATTTTTTTATGAAAATAATAGTTTAAAAAAACTAAAAAACACGCTTTTATAAATAAACCACACTAAAAAGTAGGAAATAAATAATAGTTTAAAAAAAAACGCTTTTATAGAAAACCAGACTAAAAAAATAGAAAATAAGAAAAAAATGTATTTAAAAAAAAAGCGTGGGGTGCATGGTATCAATGATTATATAGTACATTACACACCTAGGGCAGTAAAGTAAGAAATGTCTCAGATCACAGGTAATTGATACCATGCACCCCACGCTTTTTTTAAATAAAATACATTTTTTTTATTTAATACTGTCATTGGTTAGTAGTTTATGTAACGAGTAGGCAATGTGAGGCTTTAGCGGACAAATCGGAATATAATAATAATCATTTATTGCCCAACAGGTAAAACCCAATTACAGGACATAATTAAATACATCAGTACTGTTAAGTAGTAGATAATCAACAAGTAATATTAAGTTCAAATGTGACATGTGATACAAAAATCACTAAATAATATAAACTAATTACTGGTAATGAACGGTAATGAAAAAAAAAAAACGGTAAAAGTGATGGTACATAATTTCTTACGGTAAAAAAAAACAAAAACAAACAAAAACAGATTAACTATAGTCAATTCCATATTTCCATTGCTACTTTTTTCATATGCTTCACAGAACAAGTATTGATATCGCAAAAACTGCATATGGAGTTGTAATTATCACACATTCAATTGGAGAATGCAAGATTAAATTTGTTCGCGCTGTGGAGCAGTAAAATGTGAGATTCAGCCGTGAATGAGCCCTTGGAAGATGATGTCCGCTAAAGCCATTTGCGTACGTGTTGCATACAACATTTTTTGTATTACCTTTCCAAATAGACAGAACAGAAATGCCCCACATATTTCCTCGCCCTGCATACATTTACCATCCACATCCATACGGTTTGTAAGGAAGTGCAAAAATGTAGCAAGCGATTGTTTATCAATGACACGTTTGTCAAATACCTATAGAATATTAGTGTTCATTTTTCATGAAAGTATTCCAAAAGAATATCTCGAAGAAAACGTGTGCTGTCACTACAAAATTTCAAATAATCTATGGTTTATTGCGTCTCCTAAAACGTTTTTATCTGATGGCATGTCATAATGACAACGTTATGTCACTCAATTTTGATGACATAAGGAAGCTCATTATGGTACTTAGTCCCATAATGAATTCATTATGGTACTAAGTACCGTAATGAAATTCTATATGAAAAACATGTGATGGTGAGATCAAAAAAGTTTATTCAAAATGCATAACTATGTACAAAACTATTTATTATAAAAGGTAAAAGAGCAATTACTACAATTTGCAATATTAATTCCAATGGATTCTAGAGTTTTTACATCAGTAGTTGATGCTTTTTGGTAAACTTGTAATCCTGTTTGGTTGTTGGCATCAAAAATTGCATCTGATATTTTTTTCTTCTGCTCTTTCGAATTTTCGATGTAACCTTCAGAATCACTCATTATTATTCAAATAGGATTTTTCATTTAGATGGTAAATGACTAACTTTGTTTACCTGTCAGACCCAACGGCATTGACGGCGAATTTCTTTTTTTAAAGGAAATAAAATATTTCCGAGTTTTTCTATGGATAGTTGACTTGAATTTACATGGAGAAGAAAACTCACCATTAGAAAATATTCGAAAATATTATTATATCTACGAATGAAAGGTTTTTGGCGGTATAAAATAGGTAATAAGTACTTAACCTACAAAGAAAGTTACGAACGCCGATGTATGCAGGTGCATTTGTCATGAGGTTGACTGTTGACATAATGTGAAAATACCGCTAATTTTGAACTAAGCCAATCTCAAATTGTTATTTCAAAACTAACCAATGGCTATTCACTTTCCCAATAGCCAATCAGACTTTGGGTCGCAAAACGAGCGCATGCGCCTTAAAAAATAATCTAAATGAAAAGGCCCATTATATTCAATTCTACGTGACACTTGTGTTTGACAACAGATAAATAAATATTGCCTTGCAACCTGACGTTGTCAAGGAAATGGCAAAGCACAGCTCACTAACCTACTAATATTTGAAACTACACATATACTTGCTCCTTAAAAAATTGTTGTCATTGTGACATGTCAAAAATGCAGTTTTTAATTTTTAGAAAATGTATTAATATAAATGCCATCAGGTAAAATTTTGTATGTAATACGAATCATAAACAATCATTATGGCACAGGTCGTGTTATCGGACTCGGCTACGCCTCGCCCAATGACATTCACGACTTGTACCATAATGATCGTCTTTATGATCCTTATTACATAAATAACTATTAGGGTATTTATTATAAGTTTTCTGAGTAAACTAATTTTAGTCCACAAGTACAAGTCCGCTAAAGTGGCATTTTGCGGACTCTTTCCCAGTGGCGTAACTATACGTTAAAGGCCCGTGGCAAATTCATGGGTCCTCTCTCAATGTAAAGAAGGTCAACCAACGTTGTAGTTTCTTTTCAATAAATCACTAAGTACAGTACCTAGTACGTATAAACGCTATTACAATTATTATGTGCATTTTTCGTTGATTTTCTAGTAACATAATTTAAAGTGCGTATTGGAATGAAATAACAATTTTATTTTTAGTCAACATTTTAATTATTAAAATTCTTTTTTTCGGGCTTTTTGTTCAGCAAAACTGTCAATGACAACATCAAAGTTCAAATTTCGGGCCATGGAATGTTCGATGGATAAAATAGCTAAATGGCGTAATATTTCCTGTCCCATAGAATTTTGTTAATAAGTTTTTATTAATTTTAATTTTGGAAATGATCGCTCCGTACTAGCCATAGTCACAGGAAAGGTTACAAATAACAGAAATGCAGTGCACAGCGGCGAAAATATGAACTAAGAAGAAAACCAAAGACAAAAACAGGGGCCCCCTCTGGCCGGGGGCTCCTAGCCTTTTTCCCGGCGTGCCACCCTATTGTTACCTCACTGCTTTTCATTATCCAAAGCAAGCATTTTGTGAAAATTTAATTTAAAAAAAAATTTTTTGCTGTTTTTTTGTGAACATTTGCAGTAGATGTTTGGTCGCTTTTGAACAGGTGTCAGTATTGTCAGGATGTCAACGACGTTGTTATTGTAGTCATCTTTAAATCGGTTGCTTAAAGTAACATAATTTGTTTTCTATGTTGATTTTCTGTGAAATTTAGCGTGTCGGGTTAAAAAAGTGCCGATAAAATGGATGCGGCGATTTTGCAAAAAAGCTCCGAAGCGACTGAGTCTTCAGGAAGGTACCAAAAAGAATACGACAGGTTCTGCGAATGGCGAAAAACTTTTAACGTAGAGAAAACAGTAAATGAAAATATTATGTTGGCATATTTGTACTGAAGAAAAAATATAAGGCTTATAGTTAATAAATATTTTTTTAAATCACAACACACACAATTAGATTTCCACAGAATTTTATTAAATTCACATGTTTCGCTAGCGCAGTAGCTTCTTCAGGTGAATGTACAATAAACTGAATATACAATGGCCAACAGTTTTATACCTACTACCTAAGGTCATTATCGGTAATCACCTCTAACGAGATAAGTACCGACAATAATCTCCCAAAACATAAAGTATATCCTCAATTATAATAATTACAAAGGGTTTAATCTAGGAAAACAAATACGAAAGTGGTGAATTATTCAAATCAAGTTAGTCGTTGAGTAATAATTTCGAATTTTTCAACCCATTAATTTCTAACGTTTCCAACTGATTCAGTTTGATACCTTTATTTTCTACGTGTAAAATTTCGAAATCATCATTGAAACAATGGTTTTCCTCTAAGAGGTGATTGGAATATGTTGAATTTGTTTTCCTTTTTTCATAACTTATATTATGTTCATGGATCCTATCTTTAAATGTTCTACCAGTCTGTCCAATATATACCTTAGGGCAAGTTCCACACTTCAATCTATATATTCCCGATTTTTCGGCTTTCGAAACTATATCTTCATTATTTTTAATGGATCTACCCAACGTATTATTTGTTCTACATGGTGAGTCAGAAGTACTTTGACAAACTTCAGGAGGTGATTCCTCACAATATTCTAATATGAATTGTCCCAATAAATATATGTCCGGAAACGCTTCGTTTCCAAGATACAGGGTGTTAAAGTTTTTTTTTTTAGTTTCGTTTTTTTAAATAACTTTCGAAATACTGACCTTAATGAAACGAAAATTGGTATTGAGAGATTTTTGAGGTGTCGAATTCGAACCTAATGTTATTATTGCTCTTACTCGTAGGGGGCGCCTCCTTCACGTCTTTTTCTTTTTTGAAGATTCATAACTTTTTTGAGCGTACTTCTAGCACATTTTTCAGAAAAAAATCAATTCCTCTATCATATCTACGTAAAAAAGCTACCCTTGTTACAAGTCGATATAAGCAACCGTTTTCTAGATATTTAGACTTGAAAATTTCAAGGCGATTATTTGATAATCGATGCGTGTTGAAGTTATTACCATTATTTTGCATTTTTCACAAGAATGCTTAGGAAATGAATTTGACGTTTAAGTAAGTAGTTTTGGTAATTACATATTATGTGACAGTTAAACGTTTTGTTGTTTTGTTGAAGTTTCTGTAAGTTTTAAAATACTAATTTTGAAAAAAATTATTATTTAAACAATAATGCTCATTAAGCCGATATACATTTTGTTTATGGCCTTGCGGATGGCAATGCGCGCGAAGCAAGACGTATTTACCAGGAGCGATTTCCTAATCGAGTACTGCCTTCAGCTCCAACATTTACCAGTCTCCACCGTCGTTTGGCAGAAACAGGTAGCTTTAAGAAGGCAGCTGATATTATTGGAAGACCACGAGCAGTCCGAACCCCAGAATTGGAGAAAGCTGTTTTGAACGCTCTCGAGGAGAATCCAGAAACAATTACAAGAATAATTACTGAAGCTCTCAATTCTACTCAGTCCACAGTTTGGAGAATTATCCACGATCAACAATTTTATCCGTATCATATGCAAAGGGTACAAGCTCTTTTGCCATGAGACTTTCCCCAACGCATTACTATGTGTCAGTGGTTTTTGAGAAAATTGGCTGGAAATCCTCAATTTTTAAGATATGTACCCTTCACGGACGAGGCAAACTTCTCCCGAAATGTTATCACAAACTTTCATAACAACCATGTTTGGGCTCTGGAAAATCCGCACGCAGTTAGTGAAAGACATTATCAGTATCAATTTTCTATAAATGTATGGGCGGCAATAATTCATAATTACTTGATAGGTCCTTTCTTTCTTCCGTTCCGACTGAATGGCGCAATTTACAGAGACTTTTTAGGAAATGAATTGCCGGGACTACTTCAGAATGTACCATTAGAAATTCGTATACGCATGTGGTTTATGCATGATGGGGCTCCGGCCCATTTTGGCGTTGTAGCCAGGGAATTCATTAACACTGTCTATCCAAATCGATGGATCGGTAGGGGTGTAGAAGAACCTAACCAGGCGTGGGCACCAAGGTCCCCAGATCTAAACCTGCTAGATTTTTATTTTTGGGGACATTTGAAGTCACTAGTTTATAAAACTCCAGTAGCGAACGAGGAAGATCTAAGAAACCGAATACTAGACGCCTGTGAAACAATAAGAAACACACCCATAATTTTTGAGCGGGTACGAGATTCAATGACTAGAAGACTGAATACCTGTATCTTCACTGAAGGTGGACACTTTTAACAATTTATTTGAATACAATTTAGTTTCCTTCATTTTATTGTATTCTACATATTCAAAATTTCTTGAAATAGAATGTTGATATTTCTTGCGAATTTTATTAAAACAAATACAGATTTTGCACCCTTGATACAAAAATAACTATTTTAAACGAGTAAAAATAAATAGAATAGGTGGCGCCCCTATAAAAAAACAAAACTACTTACTTAAACGTCAAATTCATTTCCTAAGCATTCTTGTGAAAAATGCAAAATAATGGTAATAACTTCAACACGCATCGAGTATCAAATAAACGACTTGAAATTTTCAAGCCCAATTATCTAGAAAACGGTTGCTTATAGCAAAGGTAACAAAGGTAGCTTTTTTACGTAGATATGATAGAGGAATTGATTTTTTTACTGAAATATGTGCTAGAAGTACACTCAAAAAAGTTATGAATCTTCAAAACAGAAAGAGACGTGTAGGTGGCGCCCCCTACGAGTAAGAGCAATAATAACATCAGGTTCGAATTCGACACCTTAAAAAACCTCTCAATACCAATTTCCGTTTAATTAAGGTCAGTATTTCGAAAGTTATTTACTTAAATAAAAAAACGAAAATAAAAATTAAACTTTAACACCCTGTATCTTGGAAACGAAGCGTTTCCGGACATACATTTATTTGGACAATTCATATTAGAATATTGTGAGGAATCCCCTCCTGAAGTTTGTCAAAGTACTTTTGAATCACCCTGTATATTAATTAAGTTATAATATTTCCATAGTTACAAATATATTACACACACAGTCTCAACGTATGATATTTACATATAATTACAAGTAAGGTAAACCAACGTGAGTAGGATAATAGGGTATTTATTGTTCCCTTGCGCATGGAAATTTAATCTTTCAGCACGCATTCTTTCCATTTCCGTCAATGCTTCAAGTATTGCAAGGAGTCTTGTCTGTGAGCTTTGAGCAGTCGAGTTCCTCAATCTGAAGTCCATTTAGTAATTTTACGCGACTCAAAGCAACGTAAGCTTGTCCAGAAGCAAAGGTACGAGGTCCCAAATAGATCACTGCATGATCCACCGTACAACCTTGCATCTTATGTGCTGTCGACGCCCAACTCAAAATCACTGGTAACATACGCCTTTCAACAGTGCCATAACTGTACTTGGCGGGGTCCATCATGTGACCCTCGTTACCAAGCCCAATTTATTGGCGAATATGTTAAGAACCAGTGCATTCACCTTATTTTACTAGTAGCCACTGAAGAGTTCCACCTCCACCTCCTGGCCCCATCATTAGATCAGCTCCAAGAGACCAAATTAAAGTATTGTCATCCAAACTACATATACATACCAAGTTTCATTTAGATACGACAATTAGAAGTAGGTTAAAATTGACTTCTAAGATTTTATTACATTGTTTGTTAGTTACAAGTGAAGTTAATAAAAGCGTGTTGAAAAATGCAACGTGAAATCTCCAGCGATAAACAATAACATTCCAAAAATCGCTGATTTTAACTTCATCCCGCTGCCATCATTTTACGCTTTACGTCATCAATTTGCTTGTTTGAATGTTGTAGACGATGTGGTAACTTTATTACTCTCGTTTCGGACGTCCATCGTCTTAATGGATTTATAAGGTTTTCACGACGTTTCCAATGCTTGTATCTGCAATCATCTTCAGGTGAATACAGTTCCGTTTAATTTTTTGTTAAAAAGTTTTTATTTTCCTATGCCGTATACCTACATCACTATAGAAAACAGTTTTTTGACAAAATGGCAATTAGTTGAGTAATTAGGTAGGTCCCTAAGTAGTAAGAGCCCAGGGCCCCAAAAATTCACGATCCGCCCCTTCAAGCGACGATGACGGATTTGAAGGGTGTAAAAACATTCGATATGTCATAAAACAATATATTGTCGATTTTACAGTGCACATAAACCTTGTTATTTTTGATATTATGAATCATTTTGGTCCATCAAAACGACTTCTGATAAATAGATAGCCAATCATTCATTCTTGTTATGGAGACGCGGCAGAACATTTGAAAATATGGCAACGTTGCAAAATTGATTGAACCTGTCAACTGTGGGATTGGTTGATCGAGTGATTACGTCACAACATTTTGCAATGGCGCTAGAAAGAAGCCATTTGCATTTTGCCGACTTTAAATATTTTTTTCAAGTTTTAGAAAATTAAAAAAAAAGAAAGAATATTACCAACAGACTTTTCACAAGCTGTAGAATCCAGTAAAACGATTTTGAAGATTTCGTGTCCTCGCCCATTCTTTGTGACTCAAGAAACTTGGAAAAGGGTTGGGTGGGATGAAAACAATGCATGGAGCCGTTTGACCAAAACAGAAAAATCTACGTTCGAATATATTCAGAAAAACAAGCTTACTTCCCGTACTTGAGCCAATAAACGTCCATCTATGCCAAATTATTGAATACACTCGTATTATTTCATAATACTCATTATTACTCAAAATCAACGATGCATTCTTAATAATTGGGGTCAGAATGCTGGGATTTTAATAATTTCAAGCAGACCGATCGCGTCGATGCTTCTATTACATAATGAAATAATTGCAACCGGTTAATTACTACACATCATAATAGATTAAAGTTCAGAAGGCAGGAAAGCGTTAAATTGTGTTTGCTATTTTTATGAAATGCTCGGAAGACAATATAAACGTTATTTCATTCATTCATAAATGGTATTGAGGTTGCAAGGAAATGATATAATATCTTTGTGGCCACTGATCCGTAAAAGTTTTTTGGAGGACACAATAAAGTGCAATTTCAGTCTAGATGGAAGTTTATTGACTACGTTATATACACTCCTGGACAACAATCCAATAAATAAATTTATCTTTTTCTTATGCCACTTTTGAAATTTATTGAGTATTGAATAGTATCTATGAATATTTTGTTTCGTTGTTTATGACTGCAATCAAAACAATTCGTTTAGATTTAAAGTTTTATGGATTTTTTTAGAAGATAAACAATTTTGCACAATACTTACTTGCGAAATATTTAAATATAGTAATACGTAATACGTATTCTCACGGTTTATGGTTTATTTATCGTTGAACTATTGATGTATATACACAAAAATCTAGATAAGTTCATGAAAAATGAATCCGTACATCATTACAATACAAGAATACAAAATGATCTACATATTCCAAGAAATCGTACATCATTGTGTCAAAAATCATACCAAATAATGGGCCTTAGGCTGTATAATATATTACCTAATGAATATAAAAGATTTACCAAGTTGGACCATTTCAAATATAATATCAAGTTGCTTATGTTAGATATAAGTCCTTACAATATTGATGAGTTCACTAATTATTTTAAATAGAGTCGTTTTGTTCTGTCTGAATTTTTGAATGTTCTTAAATGTGCAATATATGTATGTATGTGTATATATATGCATATATATGTGTATATATTAGTATAAGTATATGTATTTGTTTGTATATATTATGCTTTGACTTTGTTAAAGTGACAAATTTGTATATTTTTACTTATATGAGTTTTTTCATGACTTGTCCTATAACTTGTCAAAGTTCTCTTAAATGGACCAATAAAATCTATTCTATTCTATGGAAGACTATTTGTATCTCCGAAAAATTGGAAAACATGAATCAAATAATGAATTTGACTGAAACGAGGTAGAGCGAGCATCAGTTTTATTGGCCAATATGTTGCCAATTTGTTAGGCAAACATCGTTTCACAATAAGTCGTATGGTAAAACGTTTGACTGAAGTAGTAAGGCCAGTACAAGGGCGAAAACGATGCACTAACGATCGAGTGCTGTTTCTTAAGCAATATGCCTTAAGAAACAGCACTGCCACTATGCATTTCTGGAGTGATCAGCCGGCATTGGTCGACAATTCTATGTCGCAAATCTTCCAGATATGCAGGTTTCGTTGCATAGATGTTTTTGGAACGAAGTACCTTATCGCGCGTTGCGAAAGGGGGCTAGACGGAATAAATTAGGACCAAAAGTTGTAACGACACTTTCTGCTGTAGTTGTGAGCCGTGCGGCGTGCGCGTGTTTCTCTGTCTGTCTGTCTCTCTCTCTCTCTCATAGAAAGCAAGCCAGTTATTTTCGTTTCGTCTTTCTATTTCGCATTGAACAGTGTGGTGTCGCGACGATTATTTTTGTTGAGTGTATACAGGTTTTTTGTACATGATAAATAATGATAAAAAATAATAACAATAATGGATCCTGACAGTGTTTCTGCACAAGTTCCGGATATTGCTGATGGAGTTAGGTAAGTAGAGATTTTATACAGACAATAGTAAATGCTTATGTATTTTTATCAAGTACGCATTATAACCTCTCTTTACTAACCAAGTCATACGCGTTATAATCTCTCCATTATTGTGTGTTTAGCAAGTGTACGCGTCATAACTTTAATAAATTTAAAAGCAAATTATATTTTAATATTACAATATCAATGCGTATGTACTAAAATTGAGCCTACTGATTAAGTTTATATTACATTATATTTGTTAATAATAAAAAAAATATTATTACAATTCCTTCACTAATTAATCGAAAGGAACTTCGTTCCATCCGGGTGTCCCTTGACACCTCTCAACTTTTTTTTTCAAGTAATCCCACAGGAAAAAGTCGAGTGGAGTTGAATCGGGAGATCGGGCTGGCCATTCTATATGACCTCTTCTTCCAATCCAATGTCCAGGAAATAACCAATCCAAAAACGCCCTAACAGGATGTGCAAAATATCTCGTTGAAATATCAAGTGGTCTTCCCGGTAACGATCGTCATTTTCAATGATGTCTACTAGTTGTGGATATACACACTCATCTAGTAATTCCAAATAAGATGCTCCTGTCAGACTACCATCGAGAAACATTGGTTCGATCAGACGGTCCCTGAGAATACCGGACCAGACATTCAGTTTTCGGGGAATTTGAGAGTGGACTTCGTGCAAAACGTATGAATTAGCATCTGACCAATAACGATAATTATGACGGTTCACCTTTGAGTTGAAAATGAATGTACACTCATCCGAAAAGCAGATGTTGAAAAGGAAATTTTTGTCAGCATCCATTCGTGCAGTCATAATTTCCGATTATCTCTACCTACATAGCCGCTGTTTCGTTTTCAATGGCCCTCTCTGTATAGCCTAATATCGACTGAGTTTCTGGCCGACTTATTTAGACGTTGTCTTGGTTCTCTTGGCATATTTTTATTCCTAGTACTTTAGCTATTTCTAGCGTTTTCTTTGTTAGGTCGGGTACTACCCTCGTATGTTCATATTTGGGCAATAAAGGATATATAAACAAACAAACAAACAATAAGATAAAATTAGATCGGATGGAGATGGGCCAAACCCCACGCAAATTATACCCCACCACAGACAATATAAGTTGTGGGTACTGCAGTTATGGTTATAGGCCAAACAATAGATGTTTTTTCCCCACTTAAATAAAGACGCAAAAGATAGTTCGTAGATGAAAACCCCGGAGTCAGCCACAGCAAAATCGCTTTGTGGATTTTTTTTAACAAGAAATATTGTCGAAAATGACCATTCAATAAAACTTTTGTAGACAATTCATGTGCGACCGAATCGCATTTTCTACTGTGAAAATCCGAAAAAACCTCTAAAAAGTAACCAATTTAAAAAAATCATAATTTTTATAATTTCAAAGCTGGACAAACAATCTTGCGGGAAATGACAGATAATGACATGTAGTTGTGAGCGAGATGGTTTCTGTCCGGTGTGTAGTTTTTGCACAATCGCGTTATAAACAATTTAAGGGCTTATCTTGCAAAATGCGCCTATTTGAGGGAAATCGCCCTATTCAAATTCTGTAAACGCCATCTGGAAGTAGAGAACAATATCTATATTTTGAATTTTCAACTGAGAGGTGGGAAATGTGTTGAAAATGTCACTGAGAGTTGCTCCAAACGCTTCAAAGTGAGCTCGAGGCAGAGTCAAGAAGCGGTAGTGGGGGAACAAGCCAGAGGAGAGTATCACCGCTCGGCGAGTTTCTTATACAGGGTGATTCAAAAGTACTTTGACAAACTTCAGGAGGTGATTCCTCACAATATTCTAATATGAATTGTCCAAATAAATATATATCAGGAAACGCTTCGTTTCCAAGATGCAGGGTGTTAAAGTTTTATTTTCGTTTTTTTTTTTAATAACTTTCGAAATACTGACCCTAATTAAACGAAAATTGGTATTGAGAGGTTTTTTGAGGTGTCGAATTCGAACCTGATGTTATTATTGTTCTTACTCGGAGGGGGCGTCACCTACACGTCTTTTTCTTTTTTGAAGATTCATAACTTTTTTGAGCGTACTTCTAGCACATTTGTCACTAAAAGAAACAATTCCGCTATCATATCTACGTAAAAAAGCTACCCTTGTTACAAGTCGCTATAAGCAACCGTTTTCTAGATATTTGGACTTGAAAGTTTCAAGTCGATTATTTGATAATCGATGCGTGTTGAAGTTATTACCATTATTTTGTAGTTTTGGTTTTTTATAGGGGGCCCCACCTATTCTATTTATTTAAATAAAATTTGCAAGAAATATCAACATTTTATTTCAAGAAATTTTGAATATGTAGAATAAAATAAACTCAAGGAAACTAAATTGTATTCAAATAAATTGTTCAAAGGGTCCACCTCCAGCGAAGAAACAGGCATTCAGTCTTCTAGTCATTGAATCTCGTACCCGCTCAAAAATTATTGGTGTGTTTCTTATTGTTTCACAGGCGTCTACTATTCGGTTTCTTAGATCTACCTCATTCGCTACTGGAGTTTTATAAACTAGTGACTTAAAATGTCCTCAAAAATAAAAATCTAGCAGGTTTAGATCTGGGGAACTTGGTGCCCACGCCTGGTTAGGTTCTTCTACACCCCTACCGATCCATCGATTTGGATAGACAGTGTTAAGGAATTCCCTGGCTACAACGCTAAAATGGGCCGGAGCCCCATCATGCATAAACGTATAAGAATATCTAATGGTACATTCTGAAGTAGTTCCGGCAATTCATTTTCTAAAAAGTCTCTATAACTTGCGCCATTCAGTCGGAACGGAAGAAACAAAGGACCTATCAAGTAATTATCAATTATTGCCGCTCATACATTTACAGCAAATTGATACTGATAATGTCTTTCACTAACTGCTTGCGGATTTTCCAGAGCCCAAACATGGTTGTCATGGAAGTTTGTGATAGCATTTCGGGAGAAGTTTGCCTCGTCCGTGAAGAGTACCCACATATCTTAAAAATTGAGGATTTCCAGCCAATTTTATCAAAAACCACTGACACATAGTAATGCGTTGGGGAAAGTCTCGTGGCAAAAGAGCGTGTACCCTGTGAATATGGTATGGATAAAATTGTTGATCGTGGATAATTCTCCAAACTGTGGACTGAGTAGAATTGAGAGCTTCAGCAATTATTCTTGTACTTGTTTCTGGATTCTCCTCGAGAGCGTTCAAAACAGCTTCTTCCAATTCTGGGGTTCGGACTGCTCGTGGTTTTCGCAAATAATATCAGCTGCCCTCTTAAAGCTACCTGTTTTTGCCAAACGACGGTGGAGACTGGTAAATGTTGGAGCTGAGGGCAGTACTCGATTAGAAAATCGCTCCTGGTAAATACTTCGCGCGCATTGCCATCCGCAAGGCCATAAACGAAATGCATATCGGCTAAATGAGCATTATTGTTTAAATAATCCATTTTTTCAAAATTAGTGTTTTAAAACTTACAGAAACTTTAACAAAACAACAAAACGTTTAACTGTCACATAATATGTAATTACCGAAACTACTTACTTAAATGTCAAATAAATTTCCTAACCATTCTTGTGAAAAATGCAAAATAATGGTAATAACTTCAACACGCATCGATTATCAAATAATCGACTTGAAATTTTCAAGTCCAAATATCTAGAAAACGGTTGCTTATAGCGACTTGTAAGAAGGGTAGCTACGTACGTAAATATGATAGAGGAATTCATTTTTGTACTGAAAAATGTGCTAGAAGTACGCTCAAAAAAGTTATGAATCTTCAAAAAAGAAAAAGACGTGTAGGTGGCGCCCCCCACGAGTAAGAGCAATAATAACATCGGGTTCGAATTTGACACCTCAAAAAACATACCATTACCAATTTTCGTTTAATTAATGTCAGTATTTCGAAAGTTATTTAAAAAAAACGAAAATAAAACTTTAACACCTTGTATCTTGGAAACGAAGTGTTCGCCGACATATATTTATTTGGACAATTCATATTTGAATATTGTAAGAAATCACCTCCTGAAGTTTGTCAAAGTACTTTTGAATCACCCTGTACGTTGGCGCATATTATCATATAAGTTATTAGCGTGTTTTTGCATACGTTTTCAGTTATTTAATGATTTTTTTATTAACTATTATATTACATTAGTTAATAGTGTGGCTTGTATTGAAAGGTAAGTATGCGTATTTATGATAAGTACTTTTATTGGTTAAAGCAATTATCAACAACAACATTTTGTTCATTTACAAATAAATGTAAAACATTTTTTTCAATACATAAATGTAATATGTTCACATACAATGCAATATATTCACTTACAATTATTTTTAAAAAAAACATGAATAAAAAATTAATTCCTATTTTCATTTAAATTTAATGACATAGAAATACACAAAATTTAAAGACGCGGTTTAAAGGATATTATTGCATATTTTTTATATAAGATTACTTCAATAATAGTAAATGGTGCCTATAAAGACAATTACTCTGCAATGTATTTTATTATGAGCGACTATAATTCTACAGAACTCATATCAATGATGTTAGTTGTATTTTGTGTTTTTTTATCACAGTAAGTTACAATATTTTGTAAGTTTGAGAGAAGAAGCGCTCAAGGTCGAGAATACATCTGTAAAGAATAAAAATACGTTTTGTACACATTGTGTTTGAATGAAAAAAAATGACTTTGAGTTGTGACGTTTTTAGATATAATAGTTGTCACATGAAAAAGGAATAAAGAGTAAAAAAGGTTCATCCTTATTTTCTTAAAAAACAAACTACTAATCTTGAAGCTCCACTTTGTGATAAGTTTACAACATCTGTTTGGGAGGGTTCAATTCAATTCCCCCACTGCTACTCCACTCTGCTTCGAGGGCACTTTCAACCTTTGGAGCAACTTTCAGTGACATTTTCAACACATTTCCCACCTCTCAGGTGAAAATCCAAAATGTACAAATTGTAGATATTGATCTTCACAGAATTCGAATACGACGATTTTCTTTAAATCGGCGCATTTTGCAAGATAAGCCCTTAAATTGTTTATAACGCGATTGTTCGACGACAACGGGGTTTTTATCAACGAACTATCTTTTAAAAGGTAGTACAGGTTATTTGCGTCTTCATTTAAGTGTGAAAATAGCCTCTATTTTTTCTCTATTGGTTGGCTTATAAGTGTATGGAGAGTGTCTCCCGGACGTACATTGTTTGTCAGTTTTCTCAGAGGTTATACACTTGTGTTTGGAGTTTTTCTTAAAATATTTCCATTTGCTATTATTTTCCAGTTTTTTGTGTAGTGTTATTATAGTTTTCCCAATATCAATTGCAGAAGCATAAAAAAGTCTTGCGGCGAAATCCTGTGAGCAGCAGTGGCGGAGATAACTAATTTTATTTAGATATCCTAAAACGTATCTCGATCGGCACACACCAAGACCACAGACGCTACTGGTTTTAAACTTTCAGAGCTATTAAAACACAAATATAACGCGTGATTTATGACCTCCCATCGTATAGACACACCTGCCAGCATTGATGTCCGACTTGATTGGCCCAGACGAATCGGTTGTAGAACAGACAGCAGTCACTCAAGTCCACGTTGACCAGCGGGCTCTTTGTGCCGACGGAGACTGTATACAAGTAGTACAGATTATTTTTCGTTCCGTTTCTTCGCTTATACGCTCGTGTTAGCGAAGTGAGTTTTTATTTGCTCCCTATAGAAACAGCTTCTGCAATTGATATTGGATGGACTATAATTTCAAGACTCTAGTGAAGTGGTGTATTTAAATCTTAAGACAATATCATTTGCGAAAACTCACTTTGAAGGAGACAAAGTATGTTCTAATTTGATTGCAAAAAAAAACTTTTTTGAAGTTTCTGGACAGCTTAGTGAAGTCATTGGGATTTATTGTTGTGAATTATTTTGAAGAAATGTTACACATTATTATTTATGAATGTTCTAATTGAAAATAAAACTAACAAAAACAGTTTTTTTTTATTTCATCTAAAACAAACAAGATGGTGTGAAAATGTGTCCTCATCACCTAGATATACTTAAATAGTAACTTTTTTTCCATACTGTATGAATAATCTTCGGTATGTTGAATAATAATATCTCTTTTTTATCTTCTTAACTCTCTTTTTTTTTTCTTCTCAAGTCTCTTCGAAGGTTCTCGTTTTCACTTTTTTTCTTGGTCACACACGATACAGGAACATTTTGGGAAGGAACTGTATTCTTCTTCAAAATCCCAAGAGCCCCTCGTCTGTCTATAGACTCACTCAATCCTAGATTAGTCTGCACCAGTATGTTACATTCATTTTCTCACGGAAAATGATAAAAACTTATTTTAGTACAACAGGATCGTTTTGCCCAATCACTAATTTTTTCACTCGAGGACATACACTAGTCAACAGAATATTCATTAGGCAAACCAGAACTTCATTGAATGTCAACAATCACAAGAGATTCGACAAGTTTTAAGTGTACAATGCCTAAAATCATATAAACACAAATGTTTCGAAAAGTAAACAATGTGTCCTTATCACCTAGATATATATATATATACATATATAGTCAATATTTTTTCATACTGTATGAATAATTTTCGGTATGTTGAATAATATCTCTTTGTTCTCTTCTTAACTCTCATTTCTTTCCTCTCAACTCTCTTTAAACGACATTTTTCACTTTTTTTCTTGGCCACAGACAATACAGGAAGATTTTGGAAAGGGAATGTATTCTTCTTCAAGAGCCCATCGTCTGTCTATAGACTCGCTCAATCCTAGATATTAGTCTGCGCCGGAACGTTCCGTTCATTTTCTCACGGAAAATGATGAGAACTTATTCCAATACAATGGTATCGTTTTGCCAAGAGTCACATCGAGATACACAACAATAATGATTTGTACTTGAATCACCAGGTAAACAAGAATTTCATTAAATAACAACAATTACAAGAGATTCGACAAGTTTTAGGTATAGAATGGCTAAAATCATATAAACATTAATGTTTGGAAAATTAAACGATGTACGTCTAGTTTCAAAATTCGACACCAGAGGGAGTATCCGTTATTTTGAATTTCCAATTATTTGTGAAGAATATGCCTTATCCAAAACTACACGGTGCCAAAGCTGGTCGCTAGTTGTGTGAACATGTGCCACGTTGTCCCTCCCATATCTAAGGACCGATAAGGATTTTATGAGAATTAAAAAATATATCATTTCACTTTTTTATCGCCCACCTTGTAAAATAACTTAAAATGCAACACAAGGAGCTCATTGTTTCTTATAATAGTAGTTAGCTATATCAATATCCTTATCTCTTTAACAGTGAGCACGTAAATTGTAGATGGGGCCCCTTCAAGACTTCCGCTGTGAATGAGATTCAAACTCGACATCCTTTAAGGAACAAACAATAGAATAACAACAACATCCGCTCTCATGAAAAAAAAATCTTCATTCATTCCGCAGCCGAGATATCTTTGAGAAAGTTAGTCCATTAGGTAGGCTATTACAATTATCTCACCTTCCGATAAAAAAATCTCAGGAGCACACGAGTTGTATACAGGATGTCATTCGTTTCAAACCCAACTAGGTACTGAGAATTTTATAACCCTTTTTAAAAGCTTTTATTTAATTTGCTTCGTTCGTATGTCATTCGTTCTGTCATTCTTTCCGGTTCAAAATTTGTAATCCATTTTTGGAGCACTTGCCGACATCCGATTAAGCTGAAATTTGGCAGGTGTTCATAATTACGGTGACAATGCAATTTTTGTCAGAGAAGAAAACAACATGGCGGCTCCAAGATGGCGGACGAGTTTTGTGATTATGGTATGATCGATCGAAATTGGTAGGGTTCTCGGGGACGGAGATTGTGAACTTTTTGTCACAATTCAAGATGGCGGCTCCAAGATGGCGGAGAAGTTTTGTGATTATTGTTTGTTTTGTTTTTCGATTCGATATTGGTAGGGGTTTTCGGGGTCGGAGATTATTAATATAGATGAAAATTCAAGATGGCGGCTCCAAGATGGCGGACGAGTTTTGTGATTATGGTATGATTCGATTCGAAATTGGTAGGGGTTCTCGGGGACGGAGATTGTGAACTTTTTGTCACAATTCAAGATGGCGGCTCCAAGATGGCGGAGAAGTTTTGTGATTATGGTCCGATTCGATTCAAAATTGTTATGTGGGGGTTTTCGGGGTCGGAGATTATTAATTTTTATCAAAATTTATAAATTCAAGATGACGGCTCCAAAATGGCCGAAAAGTTTTGTGATTATGGTCCGATTCTACTTAAAATTTGTAAGTGGGGGTTTTCGGAGTCGGATATTATGAATTTTTTGTCAAAAGTTATGGAATTGAAATGGCGGCTTATGGAATTTTTGTTAGAGAAAAAACTAAAATGGCGCTCCAAGATGGCGGACAAGTTTAGGTTTATTGTCCGATTCGATTCAAAATTAGTATGTGGGGTTTTCAGGGTCAAAGATTTTGAATTTTTCTTCAAAATTCATAAAATTAAAATGGCGGCTCCAAGATGGCCAATGATCTCGATTCAAAATTGGTATTTCGGGGTTTTTGGGGTCGGAGATTATGAGTTCAGTCGAACATTATTGATTTTTAGTTCAAATTCATAAATTGAACATGGCAACTCCAAGATGTCGGATGAGTTAATCTTCAGTTGGTCTCCTCCTTGAAGGACTAGATAGCTCAGAACTTACAGGGAAAAAAGCCTCATAATAACGATGCTTTAACAAAAATGCATAGATTAATGCGTACTTAAGTACTGAAAAGTACAAAATAATAGTTATTTATGTAATAAGGATCATAAAGACGATCATTATGGTACAAGCAGTCGTGAAGGTTATTGGGCGAGGCGTAGCCGAGTCCGATTACACGACGTGTGCCATAATGATTGTTTATGATTCGTATTACATACAAAATTTTATCTGATGGCATTTATATTAATACATTTTCGAAAAATACAAAACTGCATTTTTGACATGTCACAATGACAACCATTTTTAAAGGAGTAAGTATATGTGTAGTTTCAAATATTAGTAGGTTAGTGAGCTGTGCTTTGCCATTTCTTTGACAACGTCAGGTTGTAACGGCAATATTTATTTATCTGCTGTCAAACACAATTGTCACGTAGAATTGAATATAGTTTAAATAATAATGAGTAATTCTGAAACTGGTAGTTTACCTTCTGATTTGGAAGAAATGACGCGAAATATCGTGGACTCCCTTTTGCCGGAAAAATCACGGAATGTATGTATATGAAATAGCGTAATTTCATTATGGTACTTAGTACCATCATCGAATCAAATCAAATATACTTTATTGCCGGAAGAAGAATTATCATTGACAAAGTACAGAATTAAGTCAGTTTATATACAATAATGTAAAAATACGTATGCTATACATGCATACACACAAGAAACATTAAAATAGTACATATGATGCATACATAATTAGAAAAGTAACGGAGGGGGGGGGTAAGTTTACAGATACTTCAAGACATTTCAAACACAGTCACAGTTAAATACAGGTACATTTCATGTAAGACATAACAAATTGATTAGTATAGTCTATATTCATGAACAACACGTTAAAATATATTAAAAATGTAGAAATGTAAAGAAATATATAAATAAAAACAATATAAAATTTGTAAATACAAAGTGAAAAATACGAGATCCTGATGCAGGTATCACGGTCAAGCTAAATTGCAAATAAGAATATTATAACTAAACTAGATTATATAGTGTTCCTAATAGGTAAGATTATTGAAAAGTGACCTGAAAGAACTCCTGAACATTGTAAAGAACATGTTCAAGAAGAATATTCTTCATAGATGATCTAAATTGTTTATAGTCTTTAATATCTCTTATGTTCCATGGAATATGATTATAGATTTTTGCAGCATCATATATTAATAAGTTCTTGATTATATTGGTGGGGAAAGGGAAAGGGGTGTCAAATTATTTTTTGGCGAGTGATGCCTCATTGACTTTATACAAGTCTTTATTCTTTAAAAATCAAGCAAACTGTCTCAAATATAAACAAAGATGAGACAGTTAGTAGATTATTCTGTTTAAATAAGGGCCTGCATGACTCTCGCGGTCCTGCTTTTGATAGATATCGAATGGCGCGTTTTTGTAAGACAAATATTGACTAAGTACCATAATGAACTTCCTTATATCATCAAAATTGAGTGACATAACGTTGTCATTATGACATGCCATCAGATAATAGTTATTTATGTAATAAGGATCATAAAGACGATCATTATGGTACAAGTCGTGAATGTAATTGGGCGAGGCGTAGCCGAGTCGATAACCGACGTGTGCCATAATGATTTTATATTATTAAAAATTTTATCTGATGGCATTTATATTAATACATTTTCGAAAAATTAAAAACTGCATTTTCGACATGTCACAATGACAACTATTTTTGGAGAAGTGAGTTTATGTGTAGTTTCAAATATTAGTAGGTTAGTGAGCTGCGCTTTGCCATTTCCTTGACAACGTCAGGTTGTAACGGCAATATTTATTTATCTGCTGTCAAACACGTAGAATTGAATATAATTTAAATAATAATGAGTAATTCTGAAACTGGTAGTTAACCTTCTGATTTGGAAGAAATGACGCGAAATATCGTGGACTCCCTTTTGTCGGAAAAATTACTGAATGTATGAAATGGGTATTATTATGGTACTAGTACCATAATGAATTCATTATGGACTAAATACCATAATGTTCTTTTCATCAAAATTGGTGACATAACGTTGTCATTATGACATGCCATCAGATAATAGTTTTTTTTTTGGTGCCCTTGCCATTTAAAGCACGCCTCAGCGTGTTAAATCGAACTTTAAAAACGCGCGTTTTTAAAGGTTACCATAAACATCAACAAATCGAGAAACGTGAAGTCTAAATGAAAAAATTTTGATTATTGAATGACAGAGTACCTTGTAACGTCAGATAAAATATTACTCACAATTCGTTCATTTATATGTGCCTCCATCCATTTGATGAACTTTTCAATTTTTTTTATATATATATCACTGGATTTTCGCGGTATTAACCGCGATTCCCTCACTATTCAAAAAAACTATATCAGAATCATTCATTTTTTGAGCTCTGGTGACAAACAAATATTGATCTTTGGTAACAAATTGCAAATGAATGTTTTCTCATTTCCATGACAACGAAAGGTATACTGATGTCACATCACGAATTCAACCTTCTTGCATTTTAGTTCTTATTTCTATTTTTGTAGTAATAATACCGTATATATAATTTCAAAGTGCACCAATAAAAAAAAATCGTAAAGTATTCGTGGATAACTGGTCTTAAAACACTTGCTCTATTTCGAGCACTCCGGCTGCGCCGTCGTGCTCGAAAAATCGCGCCCTGTTTAAAGCCCTTTTATCCACTTATACTTTAATATACTATTTTTTATTGGTGCCCCTTTTTACCCATTTAAAGCACGCCTCAGCTGTTTAAATCGAACTTTAAAAAACGCGCGTTTTTAAAGGTAACCATGACAACATCAACAAATCGAGAAACGTGAAGTCTAAATGAAAAATTTTTGATTATTGATATGACAGGAGTACCTTGTAACGTCAGATAAAATATTACTCACAATTCGTTCATTTATATGTGCTCCTCCATCCATTTGATGAACTTTTCATATTTTTTTATATATATATCACTGGATTTTCGCGGTATTAACCGCGATTCTGCCTCACTATTCAAAAAATCTATATCAGAATCATTCATTTTTGAGCTCTGGTGACAACAAATATTGATCTTTGGTAACAAATTGCAAATGAATGTTTTTCTCATTTCCATGACAACGAAAGGTATACTGATGTCACATCACGAATTCAACCTTCTTGCATTATTAGTTCTTATTTCTATTTTTTGTAGTAATAATACCAGTATATATGATTTCAAAGTGCACCAATAAAAATAACGTAAAGTATTCGTGGATAACTGGTCTTAAAAACACTTGCTCTATTTCGAGCACTCCGGCTGCGCCGTCGTGCTCGAAAAATCGCGCGTGTTTTAAAGCCCTTTTTATCCACTTATACTTTAATATACTAATTTATGTAATAAGGATCATAAAGACGATCATTATGGTACAAGTCGTGAATGTTATTGGGCGAGGCGTAGCCGAGTCCGATAACACGACGTGTGCCATAATGATTGTTTATGATTCGTATTTCATACAAAATTTTATCTGATGGCATTTACATTAATACATTTTCGAAAAATTAAAAACTGCATTTTTGACATGTCACAATGACAACCATTTTTAGAGGAGTAAGTATATGTGTAGTTTCAAATATTAGTAGGTTAGTGAACTGTGCTTTGCCATTTCCTTGACAACGTCAGGTTGTAACGGCAATATTTATTCATCTGCTGTCAAACACAATTGTCACGTAGAATTGAATATAATTTAAATAATAATGAGTGATTCTGAAGGTTACATCGAAAATTCGAAAAAGCAAAAGAAAAAAATATCAGAAGCAATTTTTGGTGCCAAGAACCAAACAGGATTACAAGTTTATCAAAAAGCATCAACTACTGATGTAAAAACTCTAGAATCCATTGGAATTAATATTGCAAATTGTAGTAATTGCTCTTTAACCATTTATAATAAATAGTTTTGTACATGGTTATGCATTTTGAATAAACTTTTTTGATCTCACCATCACATGTTTTTCATAAAGCATTTCATTATTGTACAGTACCATAATGAATTCATTATGGGACTAATTACCATAATGAGCTTCCTTATGTCATCAAAATTGAGTGGCATAACGTTGTCATTATGACATGCCATCAGATAAAATAATTAATAAAAAAAGTGTTTAAAGACAAGCTTTGGATGTGTGACTCAGGTTATTCTGTGAGTTATAGAGTCAAAAGCTTGTCGCTTTTGTATTCAAACTGAAAACTTTGCGCGACAAGCTTTTGAATCTATAACTCACGGAATAACCTACGTCACACAGTCACACATCCAAAGCATTATTTTTTACTTTTTAGTGCATTTGAATAAAGCTTGTATTTAAAAAGTTTTTTATTAATTATTTTTTATACACTCTTATACGTTGAGGTTCGCTTGCATTCCGAAATAGAAAATATTATTTGTGAAATTTGTTTGAATCCAAGGACATGTTTGGCTTTCATTTTTTGTGATAGGTGTGTTTCGGAAATTAAAAAAGACAAAAGACCCATGTAGATAACACAGTCATTCCGTTAGATTTCCACATCTTGATATGTACGAAGGTACTCCTAGAAGTTCTCGAGCTAACAAAGAAAACACAAAATTTTGGGAAAAATGTTTCCATTTCTTTTTTTACCCGACGAAAAAAAGGAGGAGGTTCTCTAGTCGGCCCATATATTTTTTTAAGTATGACCACTCATAACTTTTTACAGAGTTGTCCGATTTTAATGATTCTTTTTTTAATTGACAGGGTATACCTCGAAGTTGGTCCAAAAACCACCCCTAAGGGTAACAAATTGGAGATGATGATTCTACTCCTGTACCGATTCTACCACGCATAACTTTGTACTGGGTTAACCTTAAGATTTTTTTTTATTGTATAGGGTATGCTTGAAAGTTGGTCACATTTAAATTTGAAAAACTAACAAGGGTAGAAAAATAGGGGATGATTTATTGGTTTTACACCTGTGTACTCGATTCTGTAGCTCTGATGACACAACAACATAATGGAGGCCCGGAATTAATTTTATGACGGAAGACAGTCGAGGGATCTCCTCAACGGTTCACAGCAGCTACCTCGTGTTTGGGCTTATTATTTGCTTCCAACCTTATGTTAACAAAATTATTTTAAATATCGTTTTCTCATTGGAGTAGCGTTTTTTGCAGACCTACTCATATCGGTATAAAAGGAAAACTAATAATTTTTACTTCCAGGAGAGAAAACCCAAAATATGGAAAACAGTATTCCGATCACTCCCCAAAAACATTCAGACGTTACTTATATTATATAACAATTAATAGTTAAAGTAGGTAATTATATCAAAATATCACCAGTACTTCATATAACTTTTGTTCCTGAAAGCCTTCGTAACCAAGTTACGGGCCCTCAAAGTTACAAAATGAAAAATGTTTTTCTTTGATAACTTTCATAGTGAATATTCAAAATCATCTAAATTTTGGTGATTGACTAAACAAATGAATTCCTTCGATGAGCTTTCATGCAGGAGTCAGTTGTTTTGCTACAAAGTCAGGAACGGACTACCCCCGATGGTCTACACACCAAAACTTTGAAATGACTGGGATTTGTCAATATGTTTTAACAAAACAAGGTAACCTGGACAATTTCCTGAATAAAAGTACTGGTGTGGAAAATCGATCGGAGCAACGATTTTTGATAAAAATGCATTTTTGTTCGACGACATCCAATCTGAGATGTCTACCATTGATTAAGAGAAATACCACCGATGGAATGCACAAGTGTTTATT